>RJWM01024966.1:0-29927 GCA_004363535.1 Dasyprocta punctata | reverse complement strand
GTGCTGGGGCTTTTGGGGGGACGGGGGTTGGTTTCTTTAGCTCCCCCATTATCAGTCATGGGTTTTGTTTTATGAGAATTAAATAAAAGTTGATAATAGAACTGCAAATAGCTACAGTGAAAGGTAATTTTATTTGCAAGATCTGTACTACTTGTACCTAAATAAGATCATTCTCTGGCCTTTGCTGGCTTTTTTTTTTCCAAATCCATTTTATTTCACAGAGGAAAAAAAATAAAACAAAATTTCAAAACACATCAAATCAGGGGCAACAATGGTGCATACCTTTGCACGTTGCCATCCCTAAATCATTCACCCAGAGCACAAGACATCTGCATTCCATTGTCTGAACAACACCAGCACAAATCTTTCTCTTCAGTTAACTCAGAGAAATCAGTAGTGTAACTATCTTAACTATCTTTTATATATAAAATGTATATTATATATAAATATAAAATATATGTATAAAATTTTATGTACATTGTTTCTTTCAGCTTCTCACACTAGTGACACAACATGATGTTTACACATGTGTGTCTAATTTATTTCTGAGTATGGTTTCAAGTTGTATCCATATACCTAAAAAAACCTTGTTTATCCTTCTTTATGACTGACTAGTACTCCATCATATAAAAATACCACATCTTTTTTATTCATTCCTCAGTCGATGGACATTTAGGTTGTTTCCAAGATCTAGCTATTACAAATCGTGCTGCTATAAACATGGGTGCACATGTATCACTGTGGTATGATGTTTTTAATTCTTTTAGGAAGATACCTAGAAGGGGAATAGCTGGGTCAAATGGGAACTCTAGTCCTAGCTTTTTGAGGAATTTCCACACTGATTTCCACAGTGGTTGCACCAGTCTACATTCCCACCAACAGAGAAGGATTCCTTTTTCCCACAACCCCTCTAGCACTTGTTATTAGTTGATTTGTTGATAATAGCCATTCTTTCCAGGTGAGATGGAATCTCAGTATTGTTTTAATTTGCATCTCTGGAATGACCAACGATGTTGAATATTTTTCATACATTTATTTGCTGTTTGTATTTCTTCATCTGAGAAGTGTGTATTCATCTCAGATGCCCATTTTTGGACTGGGTCTTTAAATCTAGGAGGACTGATTTTTTTAATTCTTTATGTGTTCTTGGTAGTAATCCTTTGTCTGAGGAACAGCTGATTTGCAGGTTGTTTATAAGAGAAAAGCATCATTCCTGGCTTCTAAGTGAAGAAGGTTATGACAGAAGGCACAAAATACTTTGCCCATTTTTATACCTGCAGGTTTCTTATTTCAGTATTTTAGTTGATAATACAATGAAAGAGTAGGCCCACAGTGATTTTTCTAGAAATAAGGATTTACCTACATCTTTAGATAATTATCTACCACTCCTTCAGAAAAACCTTTCATGCAAACCTCACCCTTACCTAGTTTTCCAAGGCATTCATCACTACAAAGCATTTTATTAACATGTGTATTTCTTTATTAGCTTTAAGCCTTAAGAACAGCACTAACTGATAGAAATATAATGGAAACCACACAAGAAATTAAAAACTTCCTAAGAACCATGCTTTAAAGAAACAGATAAAATTAATTAAAATGGTGTATTTTATTAAGTATGTCCACAACATAAGCATGCCCTCCTACAATCAATATAAAATAATGCTTCCTGAGATACCTTGCATAGGTGGCTTGTCGATTGAAGACGGGGTTATGCCTTCATAAACCCACGGTGAGCTGGAACGATGGGAAGTCGGAAATGCACCTTAAATAGCTAAGCTGCCGTGTATCCCAGCTTAGTAACACGGAACACTGGAGAATCAGTTGTGTCCCCTGGCAATCAGAGGACCCGCTGTCACTGCCCAGCCCTGGAGAGAGGTTTGCTAGCCTGACCAGAGCTCAGCGTCCTGTGAAGTCAGTTTGCATCTGCTGTCCATCTCCACTGCACCTGGGTAAAGCCTCCCCGCACCCCTGAGGTCTGACCACTGTCAGGGAATGGGTGTGCCTTCAGCGCTGAGCTGCCTTTGAAACCCAGGATGAATTTTCTAACTCAGTACCTTGCCTGGGTTCTAGCTCCAGGGTCCAAGCTCCATTTGGTCAGGCACACACACATACTTAGCGCAGAGAAGACAGTCCAAGAATTAGCAAGAGAATGTTAGAATCACAAGGACAGCAGCTATTTTACCAAAGGTCTGGTACCAGGCGTCTTTCAGTGGCAACACTTCTCACTTCCTTTTTTGTTCCTAGCGTTTCCCTCTTGCCTGCTGCTCTGAGACTATCAGCATGCAGGGACTTTGATTATGATCATTTCTGCTGTCACCGAGCTAGTTTTGCTGGGAAAAGCCAAATCTCGTGTCTTCCGGCGGTGACTCTGCGGACACGTCTGTCCCTTGGAATGGACTCATTGCATTACCATTCTCGCATGCGTTTTCTCTCTCTTGGCTCTGCGTTCCTCCTTTTAATCATTTCCTGACCTACTTAATCAGCAGTGGCTCAGATTTTTTTTTTAAAAGACCCACATTCTCCCCATACCTCCTTGCTTTGATCACGTTCCTAAGCAAAATGCATGGGGCACCTTCTCTGGGACAGATCCCACTGAAGCCGCTGCTGCAGATACCTCGGGGCAGTGCAGCCATTGGCCCTGCCTCTCAGGCTGGTGGGGAGAAAGATGAGCAAGCAGTAATTGCAGTGATAACGCAGAAGGCTGTGGTAAGCCAGGTGTGGTGGTGTGTGCCTGTAATCTCAGAACTCTGGGAGGCTGAGGCAGGGGGATTGCAAGTTGGAGCCTAACCTGGGCAATACAGTGATTTAATGAGACCTGGGGCAGGGTGGAGGTGGGTTCAGTGTGAAATCCCCAGTACCACAAAAAGAAAATAAAAAGCAGTGGGCATAGCTCGGGGGCAGACTGGGGTGGGGATTCAGATCCCAGCGCTAGCTATCCAAGTTTGAGCCAGTCACAATACATGCTCTGTATTAGTTTTCTCCTCTGTAAAATGGGGATAACTATAGCATGCACCTTATGCTGTTGTCAGGATTGTATTGTGTATGTCCTCGTGACCTTACTGTGAGCTTGGCTATGGTTAAGAGACACACATAGGTCACAGGTACATTTTCAAGGACACTGTAGCATAAGTGGATATAGATTCTAAGTGTGAGCTGTTCTTTTTCATATTAATAATAGAAAAAGATGGCCCTTTAGGAGAGTCGAGGCTGAGGCACACCAGCCCAGATGCTGCAGGTCAGGAGAGTTTTCTGGAGGAGACACCTCCCAACTCACCTGAGCACCTGACAGGGAGCCCACGGTGGCCAGATGAAGGGTTTGAGGGGGAAGGAAAAGGAGGCCTGAAGACCGCAAGCAGGTGCTCAGCTGGCAGTGTGAGGAGCGGAAGGGCCTCTGTTGTGGGAAAATTCCTGAGCCAAGCCGCACTGAACAGACCCAAAAGCAAGACTGCACGGAGGAGATGAGAAGGCAGCATTTAATCTTCACACCTGCGGACTGCTGGATCTTCACGCCGGCGGACTGCTGGATCTTCACGCCTGCGGACTGCTGGATCTTCACGCCTGAGGACTGCTGGATCTTCACGCCTGCGGACTGCTGGATCTTCACGCCGGCAGACTGCTGGATCTTCCCGCCTGAGGACTGCTGGATCTTCACACCTGCGGACTGCTGGATCTTCACACCTGCGGACTGCTGGATCTTCACAACGGCGGACTGTTGCGGGATAATTCCTCAAAGGCAACAGCACTGAATTTAGGAAGAGTTTAGTTTATGCAGAATTTAGAAGTAGGAGGTGCAAAGCAAGTGACAAAACATTACATAATTGGTTACATACATTAAGTCATATATTGACAGGCAGGCTAGTCTTGAACAGATTTGTTGAAACAAAGGAATTGTTTATCATAATGTAGAAATACTCCAGAAACAAGGGGAGGGGCCCTCACAGAGTGAGGGAGTTAAAGGTGTCCTTGAATCGGACCTCGGAGCCTTATGGTGCAGACAGTTACTCGGACTCGGGGCTCACCAGAGGACTGCAGCTGGGCTGTAGACACCATCAAGGTCAGCTGAATTCAGCAGAAGCAGCAGAACAGAAACTTGGTCAGAGACCTCTAATGGATCATGGAATACCTGTACATCTGCTCTTTTATGAATGTGTTCTTACATTGTAATTGTGCCCCAGCACCTTGAGGCTGGCCGTGACACAGGCCAGCGGCTCCTGGGACCAGGCCACACATGCCAGGGCGGACCGCAGCAGCTGCCGCTGTTCAGCCGTCTTCAGGCTACCACGCAGCACGGCCCTGCGCTCCAGCCTGACCTGACAGCTAAGCTATGTCATCATCAACCACTAACGCCCTGACCGAAGGGACGCCAGGGGGACTCCGGACCACTGGGGCTGGTGGGGCTTGGGGTAACAGGTCCCTGGGTACCTGGGTGACCTCGATGTGTGGACATCCTGCCCGCTACAGGCGCCCTGTGGGAGGACATGCACATTGATGTCCCCTGCTATTTTTAATTTTTTCACTTGAAATTCTTTTCTTTTCATTTAATTACTGTAGTATTGGGGGTTGAACCCAGGTCCTCGCACATGCTAGGCAAACGCTCTACCACTGAACTACACCTCAGCACATGGCGCCCCCGTTTCTAAAAAAGAGGCCTTAAGTTAGCTTTTACAGGTTGCCTTCAATATCAGCTTCTGTGCGTGCATGCATGTGCGCGCGTGTGCGTGAATGTGTGTGTGCATGCGTGTGTCTCTGTCCGGCAGGAGGAAACACAGCAGAGACCACAGTGTGTGTAGACTGAATGTGGCTCCTGAACTCCCAGTGGCTTCATTTGGCCAGAATTTAGGCTGGGTCAGGCAGGAACGTGATGCCTTCTGTGCCTAGGATATTTTCCCCTACTTTTTCTCACTCCACTTGCTACCATTACTATTGGAAATCTTTTCATTTAAAACCCTTCGGGTAGCCACTACCATAGAATCGCACGCATGTTGAGAAGAATCCAGGTTTGGAAGCTCCTCCGCAGTCCACTTCCACCCGCTCCTCCATCTCTGTTACTCCCACTTTTTAAAACTGTTTTTCCCCTTTTTGGTACCAGAAAAGGGACCCAGGGCCTCGCAGATGCCAAGCGAGCGGCAGCCCTGGGTCTGATGGGCAGAGACTTCAAAACCACAGTGGAAATACTTTTGGCGGCTGCTTCCCAAGTGTTTTCTCTTTCCCTCCTCCTTCCCCTTCCTCTGGATGCGTGTGCATCAGCACCCCACAACCAAAGGGGCAGGTAAAAGATGAAGAAGCCAGAGAGGAGAATTTAAGGATTCTCAATGGTCCCTGCACTGTGGCCAGGAAGAATTTAGGTTTTTGTGGTCTAAATGACCCTGGAATGGACAGGCTCCGATTTAGGAGGGTTCAACTTACACTTTCCAGCGTTGGATGCTGGGTAAGTGCATCAGTCCGACTGTCCTGGTTTTCAGTTATTTCCCCGAGCTGGTCAGCACTTCATTACATAGTGGGCTTTGTGTTAGCCGATTTCGCCTAACTGCAAGCTTTGGTAAGAGAGCGCATTTAAGGCAAATCAGAATAAACTAGGATATTTGGTAGGCTATGGATTTTTATTGTTTTTTTAGTTTTCTGAGACAGGGTCTCACTATGTAGTTCAGGCAGGTCTTGATCTCACTATGTAGTCCAGGCTGGCCTCGAACTTGTGGCAATCCTCCTGCCTCAGTTTCCCAAATGCTGGGATTACAGTCGTGTGCCACCACACCTGGCAACTATGGGTTGTAAATTTCTTTTTCTTTCTTCTTTCTTTCTTTCTTTCTTTCTTTCTTTCTTTCTTTCTTTCTTTCCTTCCTTCCTTCCTCCCTTCCTTCCTTCTTTCTTTTTCTTTCCTTCTTTTCCTGCCTTCCTTCCTTCTTTCTTCCTTCTTTCTTTTTCTTTCCTTCCTTCTTTTCTTCCTCCCTCCCTTCCTTCCTTCCTTCCTTCCTCTTTTTCCTTGTTTTTTCCTTTTTCTTCTTGCATTTGCCTCCACCTCACTCAGCTTCAATGCATTATTTTTGTTGTTGTTGTTGTTGTTATCTTGTTTTGGTTTGTATCTTTTGTCATTTTGAGACAGGGTCTCACTATATGGTTCAGGCTGGCCTTGAGCTCACTTTGTAGCCCAGGCTGGTCTGGAACTTCTCAGTGATCTTCCTGCCTCAGCCTCTTGAGTGCTGGGATTAGCGACACGCGCTACCACGCCTGGCTCTTGAATGCATTCTTGACATTCTATTTTCAATTTAGAATGAGTGTGTCAGTGTATAACCCCATCCTAGGTCAAGGAGTGTCTTGTCTATGGTTTGATTCATGAAACACCTTTCAATCTCAAATAATAGTTCTAGCTAACATCAATGAGGACCTGTATTTCAGCCTGGTGTTGGCGCAAGACAGTGCTATTATTATCTCCTTTCCCTGGTGAGAAAGTGGAGGTTAGAAAGTGGGGTTCCAGGGAGGTGATGGTTTCTGACACCAAAAGTGAGATCATGAGGAACTGTGAAGCCAGGAGGGACTGACTCCATACACTGAGGGGTGTTCACTGCAAACCCAGCTTTCGTTTCCCTGCGCCAGGGTACAGAGCCCATCGCCAAGGGAATGGGCTTCTTGGTAGTCACGTGAATGTGCTGCCTAAAACGCTGGGATGGTTAAGTTCCCTTGATAAAAAATCACGATCTCTCAGTGCTCTTTGGTGATACTTAGTTGAGTGGGAGTAGATGTTGTTCTCTAACCGATCAGTTTAAATCTTTGTGAAGCCTCATGCCCTTAGTTAATTTATGCATCACTTCATTGTGAACAGTGGACTCAAAATACGTCCTAAAAAATGCCAGCATCTGTATGTTTGCCTGCCTGCTTATCAGTTATCTATCTATCTATCTATCTATCTATCTATCTATCTATCTGCCATCTATCATGTCTATCTATTGATCATCTATGTATCTATAATCTACCTACCATCTATAATCTATCTACTATCTGTCTATCTATCTATCTATCTGTCTGTCTGTCTATCTATCTATCCATCCTTCCATGGAGATGATGAATCCATGGAGCGTCCTCTCCTGGGGTTAAACCCTTTACCTGGAGCACACAAACTTGTACCCAAATGTCTAGAGCGACGTTACCCATCCTATTTAAAGGCGGAAATAAGGGACATGTCCGGTGACAGATGAGTGGACAAACAAACTGTGTTCTGTCTGTCTAATGGAATGGCATCTTACTCATAGAGGAATGAAGTAGTGACACTTGCAGTAGCATACTAGTATGTGGAACACATGGTAAACGAAAGGATTTAGTCACAAAACACCTTGTTACGGTTGGTGTCTAGATGTCTTCCAAAGCCTCAGGCAGCCATAGGGTTTTTTTTTTGAGGTGGCTGAATCTAGAGTGTGGGATTGATTCATGGCGCAATGCTGGATTTCAGGGTGCTGGGATTAAGGGCGGGTGATTGCCGGATCAGTCCGATGATTGTATTGGTACTGCCCTAATCCCGGTGAACTGGATACGCTATCAGGGACTTGTATCTTGTTGCTTTTGCTGTCTTCCACTGCCATGAACCGTTTCTTCCCCTAAGATTTCCCTCTGCCAAGCCACCCTGCCTTGGAGTCAGCCGATTATGGACTGAAACCCCTACAAACTGTGAGCTGACTGAACCTTTCCTTCCTTAACTTTGGGCATCACATGCTTTGTCTCAGACATGCCTCACACTAAATAATTCCATTCACGGGGAAGCACAGAGCAGGGAAATCTCCAGAGGCAGGAAGAGGCCACGCGGGCTCAGGGCGGGCAGGGCCAAAGGTGGGGTGCCGGGGGGCAGGAAGGCGGTGATAACAAAACTGTAAAGCGAGTGCGGTGTAGTGGGGTTCACGCAGACCCGGGAACCTACTGAAAACCACAGACTCATGCACTTCAAAAAGGGTAACTTTCATGGTAATGTGAGTTGTGTGTCAAAAAAGCTGTTCTCAAAAATTCTTATCTTGTCACAGGCAGTTTTATCTATTTGTGTGTGCGCACTTCTGTGTGTGTGTGCGCCCATGTGCAAACCTTGTGCATATCTATTCCTTGACAATTTACAAAAAAAAAAAAAAAAAAAAAAAAAGAAAATCTTATTTTTGAGCACGAAGTGCAGAGAGTTGCTGTATCCTCTCCTCTCCAGCACAGGCGCGGCCTCAGTGGTTGACACTAGAGACGCATTTGTTACGACAGTCGAGCCCACTTTGACACCTCACTAACACCCCAAGTCTGTGGTTCACATTGGGGTTCACTCTGGAGATGTGGGTTTTATGAGCCTGGGCAGATGTGTCGTGACGCACATCCACCGTCACAGTATCAAACGGCGGTTTCACTGCCTTAAGTTTTTGCCACGTTCTCCCTGGTCACCCCCCTCCTTTTCCCTTAAAGCCCGGAAACAGTGAGTCTTTTTGCTGTCTCCATAGCGTTGCCTGTTCCGGTGTCACATAACTGGGAAGTATCCTGACAGTCTTTTCACACTTCTCTACACGCTGAATGAGTCTCTGAGGACTGACTGCTCACTTCGTAACACACACTTCGGTGTTTCGTGCCTTGATGGCTCAGCTTTTCTCAGCGCTGAATAACAGTCCATTGTCTGGAGCTGCTCCACAGCCTCTCCATCCATTCACCCCCTGAAGGACGTCTTAATTGCTTCCATGTTTTTTTTTTTTTTTTAATAAATACACTCGCTGTAAACATTTGTGTGCAGGTTTTTGTGTAGACAGAATTTTCAGCTCTTGGGTAAATACCAAGGAGAGCAGTTGCTGGGTCAGATGGTAAGAGTACATTTAGCCTTATAAGAAGGTGCCAAGCTGCTTCCAAAGTGGCTGGACCATTTTGCATTGCCAGCAGCCATGAACCAGACTTCCTGTTGCACCCCTACCCGCGACAGCATCCTTCGACATGCTGTGTCCTTGGCGCTGCTTTTGTGCAGTGCCCTGGACGTCGGAACTCTTAGACTCTCCCCAGGGAGCTGTCAGCCACTCGTCCATTACTGTTCAGTGAACCGCCCTGGCCGCCGCTCCTAGGGAGGTTTTCCCTCTGGCAGCTCCGATCGTTTCTAATCACCTAAGGGCTTCTTTAGTTTGGGGAGCGATGTTTTTGCCTTGCCCCCGAGTTTCTCGTGGAGACCTGAGAAGCGCCGTTCAGTGTTCCGTTTGCTCAGTTTTCCTTTATTGTTAGAGGGAGCAATGATCTCCAAGCCTCCCGCACACAGGACGGGCGGGAGACCAGAAGTCAGGCTGCCAGTTTCAAACGTCATCTACGAAGTGAATAACTGGTGTTCTCGTTCAAACCCAAGCTAAATGCATAGGTGAGACTATCAGGGAAAGAGGTTTTTAACTTTTTTTCCTTTTTTCTCTTTCCTTTTTTTTTTTTACACGTTGTTGAATTATAAGCAAAGAACTTAGTTGTCTGGCGGAAGGTTCAACTCTTAGAGAGTTTGGGCTGATGCGTTTCTGCACCGGGGAAAATGGTGTCAGTGGCAAGTACAAGGATCCCAGGGCAGCTCGACTTCTGTCGGTAGCCGGCTGCGTGTCCAGTCGGGGGTCCCTGCATTTCCTGAACCTCTTCTTCCAGGGGGTTGCGGGGTTTACGGGGAGCTGTGGTGAGGATTATGGGTGACTTGTATAAAGCGCATTACAGAAGACATATTCCCAGTCACCTTATATATAATAAGAAAGAAACTTCATCCATCATTAGAGAATTACCGTTTTCTTTTTCCTTAGGCATGCAGAGAAAATAAAAGCACGTTCCCGTGATCCCACAAGGATGCCGGGCCCTATCGGACAGAGCCTGAGGAAGTGGTTCTGGGGGCGAGCATGGGCGGCGTGGGGAACCCCGCGGGTTCCCAGGTCTGCTCCTGGAGGCAGGGCGCGCTCGGCGACCGCAGGAGGATGAGCTCTGCCCTGGGAGCCTGGCTGCAGCGGGAGGTTTCTCCCTTGGGGAAGTCAGTATAGAAGAAAGTAACCGAGGAGGAGTCAGGGGAAAGCGCTTGCTAACGGCCTGAAGTCATGGCTGGAGGATGCGGCAAAGCCTCTCAGATGCACCGCAGAGATCAGGCTGCAAAGTGCGAAGCTCCCCTCTCGCCTTCGAGTCCCTCTTTCTGTGCGCTCCCCACTTAAGGCGAGCGATCCTCACACACTCTGAAATGAAGCGGCGGCTGATGTTCGCGGCTGGCAGCAGGCGCTTTGAGCCAGGCTGTCTGGCAGCTGCCGAGGGTCCTCCTGGGGTCCCAGGACGGCATCTCTGCGTCTCCGCCGGTGACATGGCAGCTGCTGTCAAAATGACAGAGTGACATTCCCTGCAAAGGGACATTTCCTGCATAGTGACATTCCCTGCCAAAAATGTTATTTTTCTGCTTGGTGAAGGTTAGCTCTCATGATTTCTAGAAAAGGGCTAGTTTGGTATGTTTTTAAAGTCTAACTGTTTCTTGAGAAAAAGCAAAACTGGACGTGGTACCAATGCTTGTGATCCCAGCTACTCAGGAGGCTGAGGCGGGAGGATCAAAAGTTGAAGAGATCCTGTCTCAAACTAAAATCAGAAGAGCTGGGGTGCACACTTCGGTGGCAGAGTGCCTGCGTAAGGTATACAAGGTCCTGGGCTCAGTCTCCAGTATGCCTCCCCCTGACCTCCTGCAAAATCCAGGATGGGCTGGGAGAAATGAGATGTGAAATAGGGTATTAGAAGTGAGTCAGCATAATCTTGCTGTCATTGGATGGGGGTGTGAGGAGCTCTCCCCAAAGAAGAGATGGAGACCTCAGCTCACCCTTCGCCTCCAATCACCATTCATCCATCATGGAAAAGCATTTCAGGAGCATAGCCATGAGGCAAGTAAAGTCGGGTTTATTAGGCAGAGGCAGAAAGGAGGGAAGAGACGTTAGCATAGGTACTGAAGGTGCACAGCTTTGATGAAGAGATCAGATCGGGCTGTTTATGGTTCAGCCGGAGTGGGCCAGGGCCTGCTCAGTCCTGGCGGCAGTTCTGGTTTTGCAAGACAGCTCCGGGAGGAGTTTTTACTGCTTCAAGGGGCACTTCCGCATCCCCGAGCTGCTTATTTCCGCTGGGCCTTCTCGGTCTTGTGGAAGATTGGCTGGAAGCGAAGGTGACCGTAGGTTTACGGCGAAGCTGGGAGCTCACTGGAAGCTGAGTATCCGTGTAAATCTCTTATCTTCGTGTCCTCGGTCTTGAAGCAGAATGAGACAGGGCACGGACGTTCAGGACCAGTCAGCCCGGCCACCTTTCAGACACACACACGGTCTCCCGAATGCAGCGCTGAGCGAGGATCTGACTCGAGGTTTGAAGATAGCAAAGAGACAGCTCCAAAACAAAGCTCAGGCTTTGTTCTGTTTTTCGTGACCTATTGGGCCTCTGCAGACCCAAATGAAGAGTCATTGTTTCTTAGCAAAACCTTGCTTTTAGGTTCCTGATGGTCTCAGAAGAAAACATAAATTATGCTTTTAGTGAATAATAAGTTAAGGACCCAGGAGTGTGTTTCCTCTGTCCCATGGTGGTCTCGGCCCGCGTCATTGCCACCTGGAAGAGAAGCCAACATCCTACCGGAATCACTCTCACATCTGGCCTGGAAGTGGATAGGGAGGGAAAGGGATTGTAAAGGACCAGGATAAAATTGGAGAAGGTTGTCAGCAGGGGTCCACTGAGTTTGCAGCTGACCAGTTCCAGATAAGACCTTGTAGTTTGTGCCTAAGGAGTGGACCAGGTGAGTCGATGTACGCACAGCTGTGACAGCACCCCAAGCGCGCGACAGCCCTGCGTCAGTGATGCCAAACTGCTCCTGGGCTGCACCCGCCCCTGCCGTGTACACCAGCTCCCCAACTCGCACAACCCCACCTTCAATGGGGGAGGGGCGCCTGGCTGCTTGCAAAAGGAGGGAGCTCTCCTCTTGGTTTTGGTCTTGGCGTGTCTGTTTATTCTTTCAGCACTGGGGACTGACCCTTGGCCTCTGCTCTGAGCTACATCCTCAGCCCTTTGTATTTTTTCTTTTGAGACAGGCTCTTAGTTGCTGAGTGGCTGAGGCTGGCCTCAAACTTGCCATTCTCCTGCCTCGGCCTCCCAGAGTGGTGGGGAGATGCTGCTTCTTTTGATCCGTGCAGCCCACAGCAATGATACACAGCATGGGTGCAGCATTGAAATTTCCCGGAGAGGGAGCAGTTAGGAAGGAATGACTGAAGGACTCCCCGAGGAGGATGTCAGTGAACGCGCGTCGCATGTCCAGTCCCGAGGCTCACGAGAGTGGGGGTGGGTTCATCCCCACACAGGGCAGTGCACATGCGGCAGAACAAGCGTGGTGCTCGTGGGATGCAGGGATTTTCTGTGTTCAGCAAAGAGGCCCCCAACCCCACTGCGGGGAGCAGCACAACCCGATTTGCTCCTCCTCTCAACCCCAAGCCGCGCTGTGTAAAGAGGCTCCTCAGGTGCTCCGGTTCTGCCATTCATTGGCTGTGTGGCTCTGAGCCAGCTGCTGACCTCTCTGAACTGGGATCTGTAATCTGGGAACAGTAATGTGATGGTGTTTGCTAAATGTGCAGTCAGTGGCACTTGTCCCTAGCCCTGGGCTCCGGGAAAAAGGGCAGATGACTCAGTAGCAGTCGAGGAGAAATTGATTCCTATGCATTGACATTTTATTGAAATATTAATGCCTCCCTCTGCTTTCTAGCCCTTTGGTTCAAAGTTCTGGTTCTTTATTTTCTTTTGAAATTTCCAGGGATACATAGACTGGGGACTCCTTATACAGACACACTCCTCTCTCTCGACTCCTGGCGGTCCTGGGAAGTAGCTGTAGTTAATCCTGATGCTCTTTTACTTGTGAGAAAACAAAGGGACCAGAAGTTTAAGAGTCAAGACAGGAGCCTTGGGCTGGGGCGCAGTTCAGTGGCGGAGCATTTGCCTAGCGAGAGGGAGGACCTGAGTTCGACTCTCACAGTGTAAAAGAAAGAAAAAAGGAATAGGAGTCCCCCCACTCCCCTGCTCTGCGCATCTCCCATCTGCTGTCACCATATTATCCTTGAAAACGTGGTGCTAGCCAGGACTTTCTGCCCAGAGAAGGACACATCTGTGCCCAAGCCTGTGGGTCCCTGGGGCAGAATCTGCTGCAGACGCCTTTCTGTAAGGTGGCAGTTTCAGCAAGAGATGGAAACTTTGACACAGGAAACGTTCTGGGAATTTGCGGGGGATACTTTAGTTTAGTACCATAGCGGGGGTAACCCTAACACGCGCCGGCAGGTAGGACAGGGATGACGTGGGGGACACATTTTTAAGTAAAGTTTTATATTCAGTGAGATTTAATCCTTTTGGTATACAGAACAATTGAGGGTTTTAGGGGTATTGGGGATCAAACCCAGGGTCTTGTACATACTGGCAAGCACTCTATCACTAAGCTATACCCTCGGTCCTTTTTAAATTGTATTTTGAGACCGTCTTGCTAAGTTGCCCAGGTTGGCCTTGAACTTGAGAGCCCTCTGCCTCAGTCTCCTGAGTAGCTGGGATTACAGAGGTACACTCGTGCGCCTGCTTACAACAGTGAGCTTTGCCATGCGTAGCGAGAGGTAAACACCATCACCATGGGAACACAAACAGTCACCCGGAGCACCCCGAAGTGTCTCTTATGCTGTCCTGCTGCTTTCATTCCTATCTCTAGTCTTGGGTTTTGTGGGGTTTTTTAGAAATGGACTCAGTACACAGTGTGCTCGTGTCTTGCTCCTTTTCACCTGGTGCACCGCTCCAGAAGTTTATGGAGACTATTGCAAGAGTCAGCGGTTCATTACTTACTTTCCCTGTAGATGGACTACAGTTTGCTCGCCTGCCCCTCGGCCGATCATCTGGCTTGTTTTTAGACTGGAAATTTTGAATGACAATGCACCTGTAACTGTCTGTGTTCTGGGTTTGTGTGGACCTAACTTTTCATTACTCTTGGATAAGTAAACAGCCAGGGGTAGGACTGCTGGATTGTAGTTTTAATAATAAGCCACTCCGAAATAGTTGAACAATTTTGCTTTCTGCTAACAAAATTCTGGGATTTGCAGTTACCTCACATCTTTGCTGGCATTGGCCTATCAACTTTAGCAGATCCCAGCCACTTCAAGTTTGTATTGGTGTCGTATTGTGGTGAACATCTTATTTGTTCACATTTTTTTGTTGTTCAAATCTTTTGCCTGCTAAAAAATTGAGTGGTTTGCTGTCTTATTATTGGGATTTTTTTTTTTTTTTGAGACAGGGTCTAGCTATGTACTTATTGAGACTTTTGAGAGTGTAAAAAAACAAATTCTGGATATGAGTCTTTTTTGTTGTTATTTATTTATTTATTTTGAGACAGGGTCTCACTATACAGTTCAGGCTGGCCTTGAGTTCACTTTGTGGCCCAGCCTGGTCTTGAATTTGCAAGGATCCTCCTGCCTCAGCCTCCCAAGTGCTAGGATTACAGGTGTGTGCCACCACGCCCGGTTTGGATACAAATCTTTTGTCAGGTAGTGTTTGCAAGTATTTTGTTCTAGTCTGTTGCTCATCTTTCTATTCGCTTAACTGCCTTTCAAAGAAGAAAAGTCTTACATTTTGTTGGCGTTTAGTTTATCAATATTTTCTTCTGCGGGTGGTCATTTCGGTGCTGTCGTTCATGTTTTTAAACACCGCACGCTGACTGAACGGTATCTCTGGGCCACCTCCCTCTGTGAGCTTCCCGTCTGGGGAGGAGTCGTAGGGACTGGAAGGAACGCTGGAGACAAATCTACAACAGGGACCAAAGCTGACCAAGGGCTCGAGACGCCATGAAAGCCATCATCACCATCATCATCGTCGTCATCCCGCCTGTGCCGAGGCCCCATGCCCCTCAGCTGCCCTCGAGGTGACCCTGGGTGCCGGGGACAAGGCAGGTGTACTCCTGGGAGACTTAGGACTCCTGGCACAGGCCGCTGCGCTTTGCCGAAATTTCTTAGAGCTGCGCAGTCTCCGCACCTGCCCTCGCGTCCTGGTCCCTTCTCTGCCATGCCAATGCAGGGCTCGCCTGCTCCAGGACTCAGGTTCCCCTGACAGCCATGCCTGGTGGGAAATGCAGCTGATCCTGGCGCTCAAGCGAGATCTCAGGCGGCCTGAAAACCCCTGCCCTGCTTCACACGTGGCTTCTAGCGGGTCCTAACCAACCGCTGCTCGGTGTCACGATGAGCCCAAGGTTGAATGTCCTTCGATTTTACCTTTTTTTGTGGTACTGAGGGTTGAACCCAGGGCCTTTGCACTGAGCTATCACCCTGGCCTTTTTATTTTTTGAGACAGGGTCTTGCTAAGTTGCCTAGACTGGGTTCAAACTCCCGATCCTCTTGCCTCAGCCTCCCAGAGCACTGAAGTTACACCCAGCTGAACGTTGTTAGGTATTTAAAATTACAGGTGGGAGGCGGAGGTGCACAACTGTAATCCCAGCCAGGAGGGAAGCTGAGGCAGGACAATTGCATCCAAGGTCAGGCTGCGCTACATAGCAACACCCTCGCACAGAGGGATGTGGGCAGTGCTAGTGTTGTTGCTCAATGGTAGAACACTAAGAGAGAGAAACGACAAAAATGTTTAATCCCTAATTCAACCCTCTTGTGTGTCAGAAGAAGAAATTTAGACAGAGAAAGGAAGCGCTTTCCTGAAGATTCCCTAACTAGCAGCTGCAAAGTGTGGCCAGAGTCCCCAGACGTGAGCTCAGGATGCTTCCCTTACCTTTCTTCCTCTCCGGCCCTCAGTGACTGGCCACCTGGGTCTGATTTTGGCATGCAACAAAGCATGGAAAACTGTCGAAGTCTCTGGGGGTCAGAATCTGGGCCTGGTCTAGCTGGGTCCTTGGCTTCTGTGTTCAGGGCAGCGGCTGGGGCGCTCCCTGGGGCTCCGCAGGGGGCAAGGCAGTGTCCTGTGTGTGTGCTGTGGGCAGGTCCAGTTGCTTCACCTTGCTGGATTGAGGTCTCTTCTCTCTGCTGGTCACATGTCACTCTGGGCCTTGTCACCCGGGTTTCCATCGCCGCAGCTCACTTGATCGAAGCGTTCGAGGCTCTGCGGCTTTGTGGATGGCACTGCCCTCTGTCAGCCGAGCCGAGCAGTGGTCTCCCAGCATCTTGGCTGTGTTCTGTTCCTGGGGCCTTCTCTAGGCCCGGGTCACATTTCCGGGGCCCATATTCACAGGGATGAGAAGCCAGGAGGTGGGGACCCCTGGATGTCCGGCCGGAAGCTGCTTATCTCAAGCTTTGATTTGGAAGATGGGAAATTCCCAGTTGTGCCTGATCTTTCTCCTGCAAACGAGGAAACTCCTTTTCAGGGGAGAGACCAGGGCGCTATGTTAAACCATAGCTTCTGGTTTATTGGTGTAATGCAGAAAAAGATTGAGAAGGGAGAACGGGATCAACGAAAACACAAGGGAAGAAGACTTAGGGGCTGGGGGAGGGGCGGAGAGGGAGCCCCAAGCTGGGCCCTGCCCGCCCTCCCAGGTGCCCACGCCTGTGGCCTTTTCCTCTGTTTGTGACCAGCAAACTTTCCAGCCAAGCGCAGGACATTGCTTCTGCAGATCATTTGCTCTCCAGGTTTTTATAGATTTCTTCTTTCACTCCTGAGAGCGCGTGTAGTCGCGGAGGGAAAAACCAAGAAAATGGTCTCCTGTGCGTGCAGGAAGCAAGTGCGGAACCGTAATTAAAAATAATCGCACCCGTTAGCATTTTCCCAAGGTGTGGCCGTCTGTCTGGGGCCCAGCCGCTGTGCCGGACAACCCATGAGCTGGGGGTGGGATCGTCCCCACTTTCCCGAGGGAGAAACAGAGGCTCAGGGGGTCAGGAGACTCGCTGGGGACACAGCCCCACGGTGCTCGGGCAGGTCCTGGCTGGTGTTTATTTCATTCTGCCATCGGAACCCTGTTGCCCTTTCTTCACCCATGCGTAAACAGCCAGGGCTGTTACCATATCTGACACGTTTATTATTCGACAGTCACACATTTGTGTCACCCATGGGAACATCGTGCCACTCCTTCCCCCAGACAGGCAACGGTGCAGACGCCACTAGATGACAAAATTAAGTTCAACTGTC
This sequence comes from Dasyprocta punctata, assembly GCA_004363535.1. Lineage (NCBI taxonomy): Eukaryota > Metazoa > Chordata > Mammalia > Rodentia > Dasyproctidae > Dasyprocta > Dasyprocta punctata. The sequence goes on along the minus strand of RJWM01024966.1, from coordinate 12,845 downwards.
ACTCTACAATAAGCTGGGCCGTCTAAGGCAAGCTGCTTACCCTCTCTGAGCTGTAGTTTTCTCATCTCTGAAATGAGGAACTTAGGCTCAGTTTCCTGGTTAACAGACTAAGACAAAAGAAATCAATCACCAGGCACATTATTGGAGGCTCTATAAAAACTTTTCTGAAAGGACACTGAGAGGACTAGAATTCATCTTTATTACTTGTTGCAAATATGTATTCATGGTTAATATATTTCCAACAGTATCTTCCCAATATCATTCCAATAAAGGGTTCCCTAGCACCTCCCATAATCTTTCCCAGAAATATCTAATTAAATATCTGTTAAAATTAGAGTGTAGATTTAGTGTCCTATATGTCTGAGACTATCAAAAAGCCCAGTTACTCTGTTAGAATCAAACTAGGGAACTAGATAAAGACATTTCTTACAGTTCTTGCTTCTTCATGGAAACCATAATGATGTAACATCATGATTAAGAATATGAATTCTGGGGTCAGTAGGACCGAGTTTGAATTTTGGATCCTTCCATTCTTTGGCTTTGTGACCTCGGTTATCTGTAGTCCCCGGCTTCGATTTCACTAAATCGATTGGGAATCCCTCAGCTGTAAGCAGCAGCCACCAGAACAAAAGCCACAGAGACTGAGCCAAACTGCTTATCATTTTCCCTGCCCTGAAGGCAGTCCAGGGGCAGGCAGCTGCTGGTCGCTGCTAGGCTCAAGAATGTCTGGCGTGGAGACTCTCTTAGCCCTGAGTGATGGTTATGGAATGCCCAATCCGGTTCTGCTTCTGGAGGCAAGAAAGAGAGACAAGGGGCCTTTTTATGATAACAGCCCCCCCCCCAAATCCTTCCCGGAGTCAGCCTAAATCTTGTCTGTGGCCCCCTTAGGAGCCGGCCTGGGGAAGGGTCCAAGGTGGAGGGGGGAAGGGGGCAGGGCTCTTGGGAGAATGAACCAGGGTCCCGAATACCAAGGCTGCAGCACGGGACCCGACTGTAGCACTTCACTGATAGACACAAGTAGAAGTGCTTTTGCAGCATGGAAGGTTTGAATTGGAAGAGGGAAACTGATTCTTGAATCCAGAGTTCTGCGGGGTGGAGATGGGGCAAAGCCTGCTTCTCTGCTGGACTGGAAACTCCGTGAGGGGATGGTCAATGCCCTGGTGATTATTCCAGCTCAATGCCTACAACAAAAAACGGTGGTACAGAGCCGGGCGTGGTGGCCACGCCTTTAATCCCAGCACTCGGGAGGCTGAGGTAGGTGGAGCGGAGGCTGAGGTAGGTGGAGCGTTGTGAGTTCGAGGCCGGTTTGAGCTACATAGTGCAACCCTGCCAAAAAAAAAAAAAAAAAAAAAAAAAGAAAAGAAAAGAAAAAGAAAAAAATGTGGTGCTGCAGAATACATAATTTAGTAACTGAATGTGTGACGACAATTCAATCCGTTTCTTCAATGTCCTGTCATTTATTGCTTTCTCAAAAAAATATTTACTTAGTGCCTATTAAATTAACATCAGGACAGAAGAGACAGAAAGCTAGCATGTTTGTCAGTGTATTGGTTATCGCTTGCTGTGTTTAAACTCCAAATTTAACAGTTTAAAAGAAGACATTTCTTATCTCATACAGTTTCTGAAATCAGGACCCCGGAGGATGAGACGGCTGTCTCTGACTTCGGGGCTCTCACTGAAGATGTAAATGAGATGAGGGCTGAGGCTGGAGCCTCTGCACGCCTGACCCAAGTGGGACCACACACTTGAGAAAGCGCTCTGTGATGGGACAGCGAGTATCAGCAAAGAGGATGTCTTCTATGATCAATCTTGAAGGTCACCCAGTGTCACTCCCCTAACCATCTATTCCTCAGAAATGTGTCACTAGCTCAGGCCTCCTCACAAGAAAAGGGGCAATGACCCTTGCCTTTTGAAAGAGGGAATGCCAAAGGTTTTGGGGACACATTTTATTTTATTTATTTTGTTTTGGTAGTGGGGATTGAACTCACAACCTCATGCCTGCCAGGCAGGCACTTACGCCACTGAGCTAAATCCCTGGCCCTATTTTTTTGAGGCAGGGTCTCACTGTGCAGTTCAGGCTGGCCTTGAACTCACTTTGAGCCCAGGCTGGTCTCAAACTCACAATGACCCTCCTGCCTCAGCCTCCCGAGTGCTGGGAGACACATTTTAAAAGAATCTCTGTTTGATATAATCAGGGCTGAACTTCAGGCATCTAGAGCTGCTTAGTATGCACAGTAGGTCCTTCGCTGGCAGGGTAGTTCCTGGTTTATGGGTCTTCAACCCTATACAGTTTGGGGACTTTCATTAAGAAAAAGGACATGAAATTAAATAGAAAAGTTAACATTTATATAGAGTAAAAGAAGAAAATACTATGAATTACAAAAATTTAAAAGCTGAAAAATATGACTAATACTTAAAAGCCCTGGAAAATACCATGAATTTTTAAAAAATGAGGTAAGTGTCTGACCTTTCCTTTGGTAATTTTTCCACTATGCATTTTGGTGTCATACTTTTTGATTGCTTGTTCATTTGACAATGATATTGAATCACCATTTTCATAAGGAGACTACTAAAAGAGATTTAATGTTTCCTCCACCATGGTTGGCCAAAATATGTTTTTAAAATTATTGTCAGTTTAGAAAAGTTTCCCTGGGTGTCACGACTCATTACTGGTCAGACATGAATATTGAGGACTGTTGTGTTAAATTTGAGAAAATGTGTGTCAAGTTTCTTATGCAACCTCTGTGGTTTTGGGGCGACTCAGGTTTTCTTAGAGACGCATCTCACCTTCTCACGAGCTCTGCCATCCTCTGTGGAATTGTCGCGCGTGTGTCACTGTCGCTGTCAATGCCAATGATCAGGTTGAGTACGGAAGAACTTCCTATCTTTGCCTGGGTGGGTGACCGGAACACTGACTTCTCTTTATTAACTAGATGATGCCTTCTCTTTACTAATTATTAGCAAATAGCTTATTTGTTACTTTGTGCAAAACTACCTGTTGTTCTCCATGGTGCCAACTCTGCTCTCTTCTGACCCATAGCTCGCCAGGTTGCAGTGGGTCGGGGGGATCAGAGGCTGTCAGGGGCCGCCCCGATGTGTTAAAAGTCGAGCCGAATATTAAAGATGAACGTCCTGTGGCTTTTCACAGACATTTGGTATTTGTGGAACTAGCATACTGAAACCTAAACTTCAGTATCCATTTATACAGCTTTTTTTTTATTGTTGTTGTTTCTTTTGGGGGAGCCATAGCCCAGGACCCTGTGCACAGGAGATTAGCACCCCACCATGGAGGCTCAGCCCCAGCTCCTGGTAAGCAGTGTTATGGGTTGTTTTTTGTTTTGTTTTGTTTTTTGGTACCGAGGATCGAACTCACAACTTTGTGCTTGCCAGGTAGATGCTTGTGCCACTGAGCTAAATCCCTGGCCACCGCAGTGTTACGGGAACCCAGCGGTGCTTGCTTGTTTGCTGTGTACAGCCGCTTGCGCCAGTGCTCAGGCCGAGTAACCATGGCAGCGGCCGTGTTACCTACAAAGCCTACAGCACTTGCCTCACTGGGCTCTCTGCAAACCACTGCCCACCCGCATCCATCTTGGGGCAGTAGGCAGTGGTCACCCTCAGCCTGGCGGAGGCCACAGACGTGTGTTCAGTCCCTGGGGCACAAGAGCCGCCTCCCTGCTGGTCCTTCCACCTGCACATTCTTCTCTCTCCTGGCATCGTTTTTTTCTAATGCTGGAGTTCTTCAGACAGTGTCCCCTAACTGGAGAAGCCTTCTGCGGCCGTCTGTTGTTCTTCCTTTATTTCTTGCAGTGCTGGAGCTCCATCTCAGGGCTTTGCATGCGTGCTGTCCCCTGAGCTCCACCCCATTCTGGTTTTTTGGGTATACGTTTGTGATACACCATGAGTACTTCATCGCAGGCCCTTCGCATCTAAATAAATCCTCTTTATTTTCCTCCCCCTCGCTACTCCGTCTCCTCCCTCCATCTCTAGCTCCTTTAGCACTGGCACAAGGCCCATCTCCCTGTCTCCTGTCGTCCCTATCATGCTGAACCATCGTTTCCTGTTCTTTTCCATCTCGGTCCTGCCCATGGATTTGTCTTCTTGTTTGAAGTCACTGTCCCCAAGACACCATAGACCCCGCTACCAACAAAAACAGCAGGTCGCACCATGGTGGGTCAGAACATGGCCTGGTCTGGAATCACGCTGTGGAAGCTTGGCCAGGTCACGTGAGCTTTGGGCTCCTCCAGTTTTTCATCGGTAGAGTGGACGTAATCATGACAGCAAGTTCCGCATTAAGTTCCGGAGATTAGACATGCTGATGTAAATAAAGTGCTAAGACCGATGCCCAAGCGGTGGTAAGTGCTTGGAAAATGTGAGCTATTAACATTCCATGTTGCATCTCCCAGCTCTAGCGCAAAAGAACTCGGCAAGTAGGCCTCTCCTTAAGGAGTGCGAGATTTTCTTTCTGGGATGAAGCGCTAGTGGAAGAAAGGCTTTATCTAGTTGAATAAATAAAATGAGTATCTCAGGCCTCTTTTAGTCTTCCTGTATTTGCTGCTGTACTTAAACATCATGGCCCGGGGAGCTGCATTCAGCACGTGAAAGGCGGTGATTGACCTTGATTTACAAAACAAAGACACATCAGTTGCACAAGTACTTGGATTATTTTTAAGAACCCCCCACCCCCTCCATATCTGTGCTTGTGTGCCCAGCCTGGAGAAAGACCCTCAGCGTTAGCAGGCTGAGGTCGCCCTGCTCCTGCCGCAGTCGCGTCACCTAACAAATCATCTCCCAGCTCTATGGCGCAAAGCTGGAGCTGCCTGCTCGGATAGAGGTGTCTGTGGGTTGGCTGGGCTGGGCAGAGCTGGGCTTCAAGCTGTCTCATCCAGGGTTGCTCTGGCATCTTCCGTCCACCTCGGGGGGCCAGTTACGTGCAGCCTGGGCCCTGGCTCAGGAGCCCAGGAGCAAACCCCACCGTGCAGACCGCTGCGTTGGCTCCGCCTGCCAGACCTTCCTGACATCCTGTGGACCAGCGCCAGCCACACGGCCGCCCTCTGGGGCAGGGAGCGGGGAGGGCAGGCCTCATTTCCTGAACACTGATCCAGACTATCTCAGGGGACTTGTATCTAAATAAAAATGTAAACAAATCAAACCAAAGTATAAATTATAATTGTGTCTTTCAAATGGGACTAAACCATGAGTAAATGTTGAAATGAAAAGTAAATTTGAGCTGGGTGAGGTGGTGCACAACCTACCATCCCAGCACTCTGGGAGGCTGAGGCAGGAGGATTGCAAGTTCAAGCCCAACCCGGGCAATTTAGTGACTTGGTGGAACCCTGTTTCACAATAAAAAAAAAAAATAAAGGACTGGGAATGTTGCTCAGTGTGAGAACACTGAGTTCAATCACCAGTCTGGCAAAAACCAAAACCAAAAGAGAGGAAAAGAAAAAAAAAAAAAAGCCAGCCAGGTGTGGTGGCGCACGCCTTTAATCCCAGCACTCGGGCGGCTGAGGTAGGAGGAGCGTTGTGAATTCGAGGCCCACTTGGGCTACAACGCGAAGGCAAGGCCGGCCTAAGCTACACAATGTGACCCTGCATCAAAAAACCAGGGCTGGGAGTTTGGTTCAGTGACTTAAGTGCCTGTCTGACAGGCGCGAGGTTGTGAGTTCGATCCCCGGTGCTTGAAAAAAAAAAAAAAAAAAAGAGAAAGAAATAACAACAACAAAACTCAAAATATTGAATTATCTGGTCATGTCATCTGACCGGCACAGAGCAGGTGCCATGGTATTCTCTGCCTTTTTGCCCCTTCTGTGTGGGGTTAGTATGCACGTTAGGGAAATGAGTGCCACTCGTCATTGCAGTCTACATAGAGCAGGGATTTAAGAAAGTTTGTAGAGGGCAGCTGTTAAATTCTATAACGAAATGGCAATTGCATCGGAAGACTCTGCTTTACAGCGTTGCAAAGGGGCCCCCGGTGCTGCAGGCTTCTACATCAAAGCTCCAGACGGAGGCAGGAGGCGCACACAGCTTCCGGTGTGGGTGCCAGCACCCTGCGCCTCCGTGGGCTCCGAGCAGGCTGCACCCTTGGATTTCCTGGGTCTCCTTCTCCCCAGCAAAGTAAATGAAGTCACTTTGTGAGCCTGGCCGTTGCTCCAGGGAAGTTCCTGCCTGGCACATCCTCCACGGAGAGGGGAATGCCGACAAGTAAATAAACAACTTAATGAATGTGAGATAAAAAGTAGATGAAAGCCGGCTTTCAGAATTTACCATTTTCCTTTCATCTGCTGTTTATGCAATAATCGCACAGTCACTCACAGACGTGCTTGATGGATTTTGTAGACCTATGGGTCTATAAATATCCGCCGTCTATATGTTTTCATAGATAAAGAGGGAGGAGGCACTCGCGGCTCAGCAAACGTGTTCTGACACAGACCTAGCTTTGCTGAGGCGGGGAAGTTCAGATTGCACCAAGACTTGTTCTCCCCGACCTCAGGAGACACACAGGTGTCATGAGGGTCAGGAGTCATCACTCAGTGTTTTCAAGAACCTCACTTGGGGCCAAGCGAGCTGTCTTTGCTTCTGTGCTCATGTGCTGTCCAACTCCCGTGGCCGCGGTACATCCTCACGTACAGATGAGAACTCGGGGACCCAGGGAACCGCCGAGCCTGGCTCTGAAAACTCTACCATGTTTCGTGGGAGGACCAGCCTGTGTCGAAAGGCGATTACACAACTGTCCCCTGATGGAACACGTTCAACGCACACACAGCGGGCTCATGCGTGTCCATATGGCTACTGCACCTTCATTCCTTATGCCAGAATTAACTTCACAGAACACCCTGTCGAGGAAGCCCCTTTCAGGTTACCCCCGTGAGAATTATTTGTTTTCTCTTCCCATTCCATTTCCCTTTAATTATTTAGGGCAGAGTTTTCTTGTATTCCATGGCTAGAATAGGTCACCTGGATTGTCAGGTGCCTCTGGTTTGAAAACCCTCACTCTTAGGCCCATGGGTGAAACCCAGAGATGAAATCCTACAAGCTAATGATAAAGCGTCAGGTAGCCTCGTGCCTAATTATATGTGATTTTTACAGCGGGAGCTGCAGATTACACAGATAAGGTGTCTCCTTTCTGTCTGGTGCATGTTGTATACTGGCAGCCTTAATTGGATCATGACTGTTAGTTTCCCTGGCTGTGAATTAGGGCACAGGAAGCTTCCATTTGGGTTTAGCTATTTATTGTCTGTGCAAAGATCACGATAGCTCTGCTGTTTGTATTTTAGCCTGGAGATGTGTGAAGGAAAGACCAGTTAGATAGCTGTTAAAGACAAAGAGGCTGTTTGCTTTGAAAAGTCTCACAAGACAGTTTTTAAAGTTTACTTTTTCAACGTAGAGGGCACTTCTGCCTTTTTGGAAAAAAAAAACATGTAGGAGAATCTTTTTACAGATACAGCAGGAAAAAAAAAAGCAGGAGGACTTCTTTCAAGTTTAGGGCGAACTTTAAAAGGCATCCAAAGAAACTTGGCCTCGTTTTCTGAATTGCTAGGGGGGAGAACAAAAAAGCAGCAAGGGAAAGTTTGACTTGACTTCCTCTGCAGTTTGTTTATATCATCGGAGCAGAAAAAATCTCAGGGCTCAGCTCCCCACTTCCTGAATGAACAGAGAAGCACGCTGAATTCATTGAGAAGCGCCAAGGGATGGGCAGAAATCCCCATCAACCTGAGCTCAAAGGGCAAAGGAAGAATGTTTCTCAGTTCAGCTATCATCGGACGGACGATGGAATTGCAAAATCCCAGTGGATGAGTGTCACCAATACTTCCCCACCCCCTCCCCTTGGCCACAGATAGGGCCCCTGGGGGAGGAGCAGTCCCTGTTCCTATGTGGCTGCTTTCATCGAAGACAATGTTTCAGTCAGTCGAATTCAAAGATAGCAGTGGTAGCAATGGAATAGTGTTGAAATTAATGCCTACGTTGAACTTAACCAAAATGATAAGGTTCTATTAATCTCTCTCTCTCTTAATCTCCCTCTCTCTCTCTTTCTCTCTTTCGACTTCTCCTGGTAGTAAGTAGCCTGCTGTACCAACCAAACCAGTTAGGCAACTTTTTTGTTTTTTTCCTTGATCAGGTATGCCCTGAACCACTGGCAGCAATTTCTGGGATTTTAAGAGATACACGTTTTTCTCTCTCTAGGTTCTTCTGGGCAGAATGCCTGTGTTCTTTCCCCTTAAAAAAACAAATCGAGGCTCCCCGGGCTCATTTGATTATTGCTGTTAGCTTCCTGCCAGTAGTGTTTGCGTGTGTGTGTGTGTGTGTGTGTGGTCTCAGGATTTAAATTTACAAAAACCTCAGCCTGTCCATCTCTTCACCAATCCTCACCTGTGCGACTTGCCAGCAGTGCCTATCTGTGACTTCATTTGATGTCTGCCACAGCTGGCCTGGGAAGGAGGACCCTGAAATCGGTGGGGAAAAAGGTTACAGCAGAGAAAGCCACAGTGCAGCAATGAATGCTTTGGCCCAGCACCGTGATCCGAGCCAGAGGGGATTGCAAAATGTGTGGATGGAACAGGGAGATAGAAGGCACCCCGGGAGGGAGGCAGAAAGACGTGATAAAGGGGACCAGGCGAGGGTGTTTCTTTCCTCGCAAAGGCAGAGCCTTCTCACTGTAGCACCCTTTTTGGTGACTCACAGAGCAGCCCAGAGCCTGCAGTAAGAGGCAAACGTACTGCCCAGTAAGTCTAGAGGGTATCTGAAGGCTGGATAATCTGTCAGGCAGTGTGATTCAAACGCTACGGTTTCTCAAGGGAAGTTCTTCCCCCAGTTTGGCGCACAGGGTTCAATCATCGCGCTCCTCTAATCCCTGATTCCTGCTGGGCTTCTCTGTGGGTGTTTTCAGGAAGAAACTTGGGTCATCATTGGAATACTTCAAGCACTCAGTGTTCAATTAGCCCTCTTCTGAATGGCCCCTGACGGTTGGTTAAATATGAGTCGAAAGTGCTTTTTAAAGTGGAACTGATCTTGGGGTGAGGTAAACTTAATCTCTTGAGCATTAAGACCTGAAAACGCGTGTTTTAACAGAACTATTACTAGAAGAACTATTACGGAAACTGCTTTCTTCTAGGCTATTCTCTTCAATACTGTTTTATAGACATAGGAACATTTGAAAATACAAAGGGCTATTATACAAGGAGGACACTTGGCTATTCTTCATAAAGGTTCCCCTTGTACTTTTAAAAAATGTTTACAAGGTTCATAAGTATGCTTTTCCATCCCTGTATCTTCTAAATGGCTCAACTATTGTTCCCGGCTTTTATTCCAGAATCACTGAAATAACTTTGAATGGAGCAAGGATATCTTTTGTTTCCCACTGATCTGGAAACAAAAGACTCAGGGGAAAAAGTTTACTTTGCTCCTGAATGCCATATGCAGATGAACGTATTGTTGATAAGTGAAACTAAGGATCTGAGGGCTTTTTCAAGTCTTAGAAGAGAAAGAATATTCTGATAGTTATGAGACGGATCTGAATTGCCCTGTGGTTTCCCAAGTATCCCATCGTGCTCTGGTCTAATGTGAAATTGTTTAAGTCATACACTCCCATGTTATTATTCTTCAAGAATGACAAGCAACAGCCAATAGAAGGGAATCAGCAGCAACAGACAAAGGTTGTTGTGCTGCCTCTTAGGAGGAAATAACATACAAAGATCACAGGGAAACATACCCTCCGCTGCCTCTCCCCGCTCTTTACCATTCCCAGCCCCTCCACACCCAGGATTGCACTCAGGCGCCGGGGACGCCTTGGGCTTGCTACTTCCTGACTGGTAGTGGTGGAAAACACCATGAGTCCTTTGTATCCTGGGGTGTTGGTGTCCAGCTCCCCACTTCTAGTTGCCAGTAGTTGTCCCCTGCCCTGTCATGACAATCAAAACTGTCCCCCAGTTTTGCCCGAAGTCCCCTGGAGTAGGGGTGGGGGCGGGGTTGTCTGGCTGAGTCCAGGGGAGCTGTGAGCGCCCCACTCTTCCTGTCCTGTTGAAAGAAATGGGATTTTAATTCAGTGCTCAGCCAGGTGGAGAAAGTGACTCATTCCAAGATGGTTACTTTAAGCTGCGTCTATGAAGTTAAAACCGAAAATGCAAAAGCTGAAGGGAAGAGAAGAAAGCACAGGACTTAGAGGGGACTCAGTGATCAGCCTTTCCTTGGGAGGGACCCGGAGGGAAAGCTTCAGCATTACGGCTGGGTGTAGCTGGGTGGTAGAGGGCTTCCCTGGTGTGTGTGAGGCCGGGAGTTCCATGTCCCCTGCTGAAAAGAAGAAAAGAAAAAAAGAAAAGAAAAAAAAGGAAAAGAAAGAACTTCACAGACACTGACCTGCTCAAATGAAGGTTTATTTTCTGTTTTCAAAGCACAGCGTTCCATGCCTAGCACAGTGCCCCTCCTGCTGGTGGAGATGTCACCATCAGCCGGAAGCAACAGGCAGTGTTTTCCTTATGACCTTCGGGTAACATTTACTGATTTAATTTTCAAGGGATAAAAATAGGCATGTATGGGAATAATAATTGTATTTATTTCACGCAGTACTGTTAGGATAATGAATAAAAATTATTGTAATGAGTGTGAATGAATGTGGCTATAATATACTGTGCTTGTGAGTGTGTGTTTGTGTGTGTGCGCATGTGCGTGCACTGGGGTTTGAACCCAGGGCCTCATATAGGCTAAACCCATTCTCTAACTATGTATACCTGGATCCTGTGCCCCCAAACTTTTCAACATAATAAATATACTTTTGTTCTTTTGACCTCTATAGTTCAAATCGACTGGTTTAATACATATCTAACAAAGAGAAGCAATGTCCAGGGCTACCTAATCAAACTGCTATAATCTGAAAGATAATGCAGCAATTAATGTTTTTTTTACTTTAAAAAAAAGTTTTAAATGGGGAACGGAAGCACACAACTGTAATCCCAGCGACTCGGGAGGCCCAGGCCGGGGGACTAGGAGTTCACTTAGCGATTGAGACTCTGTCTCTAAATAAAAATATAAATAAAAAAGGTTGGGGATGCAGCTCAGTGTAGAGTTCCGCCTCCAATACTGCAACAAAAAGAAAAAAAAGAAAGGAGGAAAAGAGTTTCAGATCCTGAAGTGCATTGCATAACAGGAAGCGCAGGCAGAGTAACGGCAGCGCTGTGCTCACTGCTGCCCCGCTCTGCTTTCCAACTTTCCCATCCCGGCCCTTTTGCAGCCCTTTTTGTGTGTGTGCGCGGCACCGGGGATTGAACTCACAACCTCACACCCGCCAGGCAGGTGCTTAAGCCACTGAGCCAAACTTCCAGCCTACTTTTTGGAGACAGTGTGGCACTACATAGCTCAGGCCGGCCTTGTGCTCACGTTGTAGCCCAAGCCGGCCTCGAACTCACAACGCTCCTCCTACCTCAGCCTCCCAAGTGGGGCTTGGTTTTAATCACCAGGCCCCAAAACAAAGCCTAGTACACCATTGGCCCCCGGTTAGTATCTGCCAAATGACAGTGTTACTCTCTGGCCAAGCTGCAGGCAAGCCCAGGCTGCTAACCGTGTGCTGAGGAATGATGAATTATTGTACTTTTAAAAAATTGTCATCTTTGCAAGTACAATAATATTCTGTTTAGTATTTCATTGGTTTGCTATGCCAAATTAAACATTTTAAGCAGTCAACCATGTATTCATGCTACATAACAGGTTTTATATTATTAGCAAAGTCTCATGAAGAAAGTAACAATAGTCGCTGAGCCTGCTGATCAGGGAAGCCCTGGTGACATTTACTTAAGTGATCAGAACACACGCTTAGAGTTAGAAATGTATATAAAAAAGCAGAATATATTTCCCTATCCACTTTCCTAGTTCCTATTGCCAAAAAGAAATCTCTGTAATCAATTTCTCATAGGTTATCCCAAAAATTTTTCCTATACCTATAGGCATAGATTTACTAGCAAAATGTACATTTTCTTAAACTGCTCTGCATGCACACGCATGCACACACGCATGCACACACCAACACACCCAAGAGGAGCTTCTTCGGTGACTCCTGAGTGGTTTGTATTCCAATATTTATTTTCACAATCATACGTTGATGACCCTGCTTCCAGGAAGCCTCATTCCTATTCATTGAGTAAATAATTAACTTGGAGTACATTTTTCTAACAGGAGGCACTGTGATTTTATTAATATACCTTGACAGAAAAAAAATCCTTAGTTTTTTTTTTCCTGGTATCAAGAATCGAACTCAGGACCTTGTGCTTGCCTGGCTATATCCCTGGCCCCAAAATCCTTAAACCAAGACTTTTATTCAATAAACATTTATAGTTTTTTTTAAAACTCAGTTGTGGGTTAGGTGATCTATCTGAATTATCTCATGTGATCCTCAAGCTAATCTCCTAAAGTGGGTATTTTAATTTCTGTTCTTCAAATGAGGAAATGGAGCCTCAGGGAAGTAAAAGTCAAATTACAGCAAGATTTGACTTGAGGAGAAAGCTGTGTGCTCTCTTTCCCCTCTAGTTACCTTTTTTTTTTTTTTTTTTTTAACCAATTTCAAGTCAGAATGCCACGAATGTTTAAGCTTGGTTCTGATCCAGTATTGCCAAGGGGTTTGCCGTGCCGCAGAAGCAAGCTGGGCAGAGAGAACCAAATAAACATTAATGAAAAATCTGGACCAAACTCACCACCAAAAAAAACTCACCTCCAAACACAAAAAGAACTCTGCTGGTGCAGAAACTGATCCACATGACTTCCAAGAAGCTGCTTAGAAACACAGGAACCAAAACACAGGAAATGAGTTGTAAAAGGCACAATGAAATGAGCACAGCGCTATCTTGGGGGGAAACGGAATGTGC
>RJWM01024965.1:0-29945 GCA_004363535.1 Dasyprocta punctata | reverse complement strand
ATAAGAAATGCTTGTTTTTTCTTCTTTCTTTTTTTTTTTTTTTTTTTTTTTTTTGGCTGCACCAGGGGTTGAACTCACAACCTCGAACTTGCCAGGCAGGCGCTTAAGCCACTGAGCCAAACTCCCAGCCCTAGTTTTTTGAGGCAGGGTCGCACTGTGTAGCTCAGACCGGCCTTGCACTCATGTTGTAGCCCAAGCTGGCCTCGAACTCACAGCGCTCCTCCTACCTCAGCCTCCTGAGTGCTGGGATTAAAGGCGTGCACCACCACGCCCGGCTTTGTTTTTTCTTTATAAATGAATTGTCATAAAAATGTTTTTTTCTTCTCTACCATTTTTGGGAGGGGTTACAGCGGCTTTAACCCAAGACCATCTATCTATGTGCTCCACTACTAAATGACTCCGCTTCAAACACGTAGACTCTGGGGGAATATTCTCGGATTCAGACAGTGGCCTGCAGGAATGAGTGGCTTCGGCTTTTTTTTTTTTTTTTTTAAATGGTCTCCCTGTGTAGTACAGGCTGTCTCACTGTGCAGTCCAGGCTGGCCTCAAAGTTGCAGCAATCCCCCTGCCTTAGCCTCTCAACTGCTGGGATTACAGGCATGTGCCATTACGCCTGGTTTAATTTATTTTTTTTAAATCAAGGAGTCCTCTCAGAAGATCCGGGAGGCCCCAGTACCACTGAGTCCCCACACTAGACACTGGGAGTGTCCCTTGGGTCATTTCGTTATGTCATCTGACATCTGTGCTGGAACTGGCTCTTCATTGTGTTGCCTGCACCCGAAATGTTGCTCGTGTGAAGTTTCCTAGCTCGTAGTCTGCTTCAGCTGTGTGCACAGTTGGTAGCATAAGTCCTGTGGGATCGTGCTCTCAGGTTAATTTTCTCTTTCCCAAATCGTTGCTGCATCATCCGTGTAAGTTGCTGGAAATGATTCCCCTCTGATGGTGCTGGGAATGGAACCCAGGCCTGCGTCATGTCGCAGCTGTGCCTTGTTCTTCTGTATTCAGAGAAGGATTTAAGTGTGATGTTTAAGCAGCACTGTGAATTACTGTTTATGCTATGTGTGTAATCCTCACCCTCCTCAGTACTGGGGATGGAACCCAGGGAGCACAGAGGTCCTATTACATTGCTCAGGCTGACCTGGAATTTGTTAATTCTCCTGCCTCGGCCTCCTGAGTTAGCTGGGATTATAGGCATGCCCAGGGAGTATGTTTTTGAACTTGTTAATTGGTGGGACTTCAAAATCCATGTAATAAAACTGTGAATAATAGCATTTTCCTTTACTATGGTTAAGGGAGAGTTTCGGGGCTTGAGTGCAGCTCAGTGGTGGAATGCGTGCCTAGCAGGTGAGAGCCCCGGGTTCCATCCCAGTACCAAAGAAATGCAGACTGGGTGAAGAGACAGAATCTGCACGATGCGGAGGAAAAAGGGTGAAGAACGGCAGGCACAAGGACGTAGATACACGAAATGCACATGAAGATACGTGTGTGTGTACACAAGCATGATGTGCCCCCATTAAATGAGCCTCTCTCATCTGTGTTTACCTGAAGCCCAGGGTTGGTTGGTTTGTTTTTGGTGGTGATAGTACTAGAGAATGAACCCAGGGCCTTGTCACTGTGCTACATCTCAATCTCAGCCCTTTTTTACTGTTTTGAGACAGGATCTTGCTAAATTACCCAGGTTGTGCTCAGATTTACAAGTCCTTCTGCCTCAGTCTCCCAGAATGCTGGGATTATAGGTACACATGTACCACTCAGCTTGGCTATACAGTCTTAGATTTGACTGCATTACTGGGGCTCTTCTAAGGCCCATTAGTTAAACCTGCCAATTCATAATGGGTTTAATACCAGTCTTACAGAATGAAGATTTTATAACACACTGGCCTGACAAGAATATAAAGCCCCCAGCTGGGCATGGTGGTTCATGCCTGTAATCCCAACTGTTTAGGAGGCCAAAGCAGGAAAATTGCAATTTTGAGGCCAGCCTTGGCAAATCTCAAAAAGCAAATAGGAAACCAGGCATGGTGACACATGTCTGTAGTCCCAGCACTCTGGGAGGCTGAGGCAGAAGGATCACAAGTTGGAGCCTATCTGATACCCTATCTCAAAAAATTTAAAAAGGCTTGTAGCTGTAGCTCAGGGTGAAGGCCCTGGGTTCAATTCTCAGTACTGGAAATATGTATATATTTTTTTCTTTTTTCCAGTTATTCAGATTTCTAATCGTGCATTTTCATTTATCTACTAACAGTAGTCTAGTGGAGAAAGTTAACGTTTTGACAGGGTTGTAATCTGAGTAACTGATATTTTTATTTGCAGGTTACATGTCTTGCATGTGACAACAAATCAAATACCATAGAACCTTTCTGGGACTTGTCATTAGAATTTCCAGAAAGATACCAGTGCAGTGGGAAAGACACTACCTCAGAACCATGTTTGGTTACTGAAATGTTGGCCAAATTCACAGAAACTGAAGCTTTAGAAGGAAAAATCTACGTATGTGACCACTGTAACTGTGAGTATAGATAGTTCTCTGTGCTTTTCTAAGACTAACAAAGGAAATATAAATTCGGCACGCTTCCCTCAGTAGCTATTATGAGAATAACTTTAATTCATCAAAAGAAATTGGACTAGACATTTCTATTTTATACTTAGCATTCGTGAGCTGAGTTATTTGTGTTTGCTTTTTTTGTTTTTGTTTTTGTTTTGCCTTATTGATGACATTCAGAATTTTTTATCCTCTAGTCAGAGAAAAGGGATTCATAAAGTAAGAAATTGAAATTTGATATGTGGCTCAGCAGTGCCAGAGAGGAACAGTAAAAGGAAAGCATGTCATATGGTATCAATGAAACATTTGCTTCCTGAGTGTCCTTGCTACCTACCCCAACATTTAAATGTATGTGTAAATAGCATGTGTGTTACACATACATACTTTCCAGAGAGTAATATATAGTCGGATTTTTACTGTGGCGATTGGCTTCAAAAAACCAAAGATTTATTTAAGACCATTACTGTCACTTTTGTACTAGGTGTTGCTGTAGTTGCTATGGATCGAGATCAGACACTTTTTTTTTTTTTGGCAGCACCAGGGATCAAACTCACAACCTTGCACCTGCCAGGGCAGGCGCTTAAACCACTAAACCAAACTCCTGGCCCTGGTTTTTTGAGGCAGGGTCGCACTATGTAGCTTAGGCCAGCCTTGCGCTCACGTTGTAGCCCAAGCCGGCCTCGAACTCACAACGCTCCTCCTACCTCAGCCTCCTGAGTGCTGGGATTAAAGGCGTGTGCCACCACGCCCGGCTTAGACACTTTATTTTTTATTTTTTTTTTGTCACACTGGGGATTGAACTCACAACCTTAAGCCTACCAGGCAGGTACTTAAGCTGCTGAACCAAACTCCCAGACTTAGTTTTTTAAGGCAGGGTCGCACCATGTAGTTCAGGCCAACCTTGCACTCACGTTGTAGCCCAAGCTGGCCTTGAACTCACAACGCTCCACCTACTTCAGCCTCCCGAGTGCTGGGATTAAAGGCGTGTGCCACCATGCCCAGCTGAGATCAGACACTTTAAAGGTTCCTGCATTCCTAATGGGGGAAGGAGGCAGGGAAGCTCCACTGTGGTAGAGGCTGTCTGAGAAGCAGCTCACAGGAAGCCCCACAGCAGAGGATGAAATAGCCACTTGAATCAGGCACATTCCTCCAAGGAAATACTGTAAAAATCTTATCAGACGTGCTGTATCATTTTCTCCTGTAGAAGTATATATACTTGGCATTTTAGTGTTCATATTTTGTACTTTCAGGTGTTCTTTCTGATTTCCATGCTTCAAACAGCAATTGTAGAACTTTATTTTATTTTATTTTATTTTGAGACAGGGTCTCACTATGTAGTCCATGCTGGCCTTGAGCTCCTTGTATATCCCTGGCTGGCCTCAAATTCACAGTAATCCTCCTGCCTCAGCCTCTGGATTACTGGGATTATAGGTTTTAGGACTTTTTTTTTTTTTTTGCTGCACCGGGGATTGAACTCACAACCTCGCGCCTGCCTGATAGGCATGTAAGCCACTGAGCAAAACTCCTGGCCCTGTTTTTTTGAGGCAGGGTCGCACTGTGTAGCTCAGGCCGGCCTTATGCTCGCGTTGTAGCCCAAGCCAGCCTCGAACTCACAATGCTCCTCCTACCTCAGCCTCCCGAGTGCTGGGATTAAAGGTGTGCGCCACCACACCTGGCTGGTTTTAGGACTTTAGATACTGAACTTTTTTCCCAGCTATGGGTATCAAACTCAAAGCCTCACTTGTGTTAACCAGGTGCTTTACCTCTGAGCAAAAGTACCAGTCCTGATACTAAACTTTTAATGAGCAAGAAACACTGACACACACACTTGTAATCCTAACACTAAGAGAGGCTGAGGTAGGAGGATTGCAGCAAGTTCGAGGTCAATCATGCTGCCTGGTGAGTTTAAGCCCAGCCTGCACCACAAGGCAAAATCCTGTCTCAAGAAGAAAAAAGAAAAGAAACAAATATTCTAGCACTAAAGAGATGATACATCAGTTGATGACTTTCTAGAATGACTTATATTTGCTTTTCTGAGTTCTGGCTAATATAAACACTTACAAAGGAGCCTGAAACTTAAAAGATTTTAGAAAAATAATTCACCTTCATCAGATTTGTTTGATGATTTTTTTTTTTTTTTTTTTTTTTTTTTTTTGCAGTACCAGGGATCAAATGTACAACCTTGCACCTGCCAGGCAGGCGCTTAAGCCACTGAGCCAAACTCTTGGCTATATTGTTTTTTTTTTTGAGGCAGGGTCGCACTATGTAGTTCAGGCTGGCCTTGCTCACACTGTAGCCCAAGCTGGCCTCAAACTCACAACGCTCCACCTACCACAGCCTCCCAAGTGCACCACCACTCCTGGCTTGATAAAATATTTGTTCCTTGACATAAATGCGAATAATCTCAAACAGAAGCTGTTGAATCAGGTCAGGTCTCAGTTAAGTCCAAAGTTTCTTTCCTTTCCTTGTATCCTTAACTCCTTTCTATTCTCTTGCACACTGTAGCAAAGCGCAGGAGATTGTCCTCAAAGCCAGCGGCGCTCACAGAAGCTCGGAAGCAGCTCCTGATCTGCCGCCTGCCTCAGATCCTCAGGCTGCACCTCAAGCGGTTCAGGTGGGTAGTGGCAGAGCCAGGGCGCACTGTGCCCTTCAATCTCGGCAGCCGTTCCACTTCTGCTGCTCCGAGCTCAGGGGACAGTGACAAGTTACATGTTAATGCTCCTAGAAGACTTGTACTTCTTGTTTTTAAAGGAAAAAATTTCGGCAGTTGTCTTTGGCCATGAGCAGCAAGCTGGTCCCTATTCAGTAACTCAGTCCCTCACAGAGCAGGAGCAGACCCCTTGTGTTTCCATCTGCTGGACGTACAAATTCTGCTTACAGTGCGTAACAGCATGTTGAAGATAGCAGTTTCTAAATTTACCCCTTTTAGAGTAGTTAGCACATTGCTTTGTGTTGGAAAATACTTGGTTAAAGGTACAGCAGTTCAAAGCAGTTTAGGAAAAGCCAGAGCTCCAGCCAGGTACACAGGGTACACATCTGTAATGCCAGCTATTCGGGAAACTTAGGCAGGAGCATCACAGTTTCAAGGCCAGCCTGGGCAATGTGGAGAGACCCTGTGTCAGAAATAGAAAGGGCTGGGCCGGGCATGGTGGTGCACGCCTTTAATCCCAGCACTCAGGAGGCTGAGGTAGGAGGAGTGTTGTGAGTTTGAGGCCGCCTTGGGCTACAACGGAAGTGCAAGGCCAGCCTGAGCTACATAGTGCGACCCTGCCTCAAAAAATCAGGGCCGGGAGTTTGGCTCAGTGGCTTAGGTGCCTGCCCTGGCAGGCACAAGGTTGTGAGTTCAATCCCTGGTGCAGCAAAAAAAGAAAGAAAGAGAAAGAGAAAGAGAGAAAGAAAGAAATAGAAAGGGCTGGGAATACTGCTCGGCATTCCTGTGCTCAGTCTCAAGCAAAGTCTCTGGGCACAAGCAAAATGCAGATAAACTTTCTGCCAAGCCACAACACACATCATGTGGAGTCCAACAACCAGTGTAGTCCTTCTTCCCAGCAGAAACCTCCTGAGCCTGGTCTTTACCAGCAGGGTTTCTATCAGCATTCTGGTCTCCTGAGCTCTGACCAGAATCGCCCATGCAGAACAGCCTAGGGTGTTCCACCACTACTCTTTCAGGTGACATCTCTGAACCTTTCCAAACTCTTCCCACAAGCCATTCCCAAAGGCTCTTGAACCACATGGTCAGGTAGAGTCACAGCAACGACCCTACTTCTGGTACTAAATTCTGTCTAAATTCTGTCTTGGTTATTTTTCTCTCTTTGCTGAGACAAAATACCTGATGCCCAAAATTAGAAAAGTGAAGGTTTATTTAGCTTACAGTTTTTGGAGGTTTCCGTCCATACTCAGCTGGTTTGACTAAGGGGCAACTGTTGGTGGTGGTGGGAAATGACAAGGGCAGAAAAAGCAGAAAAGGGGAAAGCACAGCTCCTTTCCTCCCTTGTATTGTATGCAGGCTCCCCGCTCCTGGGCAGGTGCAGCACTCACACCACCAATCCCAGCACTAGACAGCAAACCAGTCACACATACTAGGTTCCGCTGCCTTTGAAAGGCCCACCTGCCATGACCGCATGCGGCTTTGGGGGACAACTGAACAAACCATAAAATCAGCCTTCCAAGTGCTGGGATTTCAGGCATGTGCCACCACATCCAGCTCTTATTTTCTGTTATACAGGCTCTCTGTAAGTTGCAAAATGCCCAGTTGCCCAGGCTAGGCTCAAAATTGCAATCCTGCCTCAGCCTCCCAGGGTGCTAGGATTACAGGCATGCACCACCATATCCAAGATGTGAATTTTTTTGATGCAAGACATTGCTTGTTCATGTCACGTACTTCACCTTCACAGTGAGCTCATCTGTCACTTTAGGGGGAACAACTGTGTTTAAGTCAGCAGATAAAGTGACTGCAGGCACTATGGGGCTGATGAGTGAATACTGAGATTTTTAACATAACTTCAAATATTGGCAGCGATTTTGAAAGAGACCGAGCCAAGGCTTGCTTTTCCTAGCTGCTGCTTCATGGTTACCCGTCTCCACTTTCAGGCACATTTGAGCCTTATTCCCCAATGGCAAAAGACCCCCACACTGGGAGGAATGGATTCGTGACCCATTTGTGAATAAGCAGGTGAACAGACTTTGACAGTGACCTTGAAGGTGTGTTTGAGGGCCAGGGAGATAGTTCAGCCTGTCAAGCACCAGGTCCTGAGTTTGATTTCCAGTACCAAAAAACGTGTTTGAGACAACTTCAGATCTCCACCTACTCTGGATTAACGTCACAGCAGAGTATTTTGAGACTGCCACAAAAGCACTGGGAGGCCTGCTTCTATCTCCAGCATCTCATCTCTGTGAGGCAGCCTTTTCTGCAGTGACAGCAGCCAAAACAAGATTGCAGAGCAGACAACATTAGGGACACCCTTCTGTGTCACCCCAAATGGGACTGTCCAGCTAAACAAGCCAGCAAAGTGAGCTCAGTGATTATGGTCAGGTGTGTAATTGCTGCATTAGGTATGACAGCGTGATAATTATAAAGTACACCAAACCACCCTAAGCTATCCTGCTAAGCCCCCAGTCCATGGAAGAATGCTTCCCAAACATTGGTTCCTGGTGCCGGGAGGGCTGGAGACACTGTCTTACTGGACAAGGCGGACAGCCAGATGGAAGCGGCCCAGGGCAGCACGCTGGGGAGGAGGCAGCTGCGCCCTGCCTGCCCCTCCCCCGCCGTTCCCACGCCCACTCCAGCTGGGGCTGTGTGTGAGGCATCCCCAGAGTCTCAGGTGGAGTGGGCTGGTCCCCAGCGCAACAGCGGTCAGAGGGGGCCTGGAGGCGGTGGCCGGATCCTGGGATGCTTGGTTTGTGAGTTGCTGCAGGACGTTCTGTCAGGAGGGCCCCAGTTGGGTGGAGGTGGGGATGTGCCTGCCCCCCAGCTCCTTCCTCGCTGGTTCCTTCTCTCTCATTCTGCTTCCTGGCTGCCGTGAGGCCAGCAGCTGTCCCTTGCCCTCCTCTCTTCCATGCTGTTCCTGCCTTGGAGCCACCCGACCATGAACTGAAACTGAGCCAAGATAAATCCTCTGTTTCCTCAGGTATTTGGCAACAGTTTAAAAAAGTTGACTGAGCCAGGCAGTGGTGGTGCATGCCTGTAATCCCAGCACTTGGGAGTGTGAGGCAGTGAATTGCTGCAAGTTTGAGGCTAGCCTTGGCTACAGTGAGTTCAAGACCAGCCTGAACTGCATAGTGAAACCTTGGGTCAAAAAGATTAAAAAAAAAAAAAAAAAAAAACCTAAGCCAAGCATGATGGCACACACCTGTAATCCCAGTACCTGGGAGGCTGAGGCAGGAGGATCACTGCAAATTCCAGGCTAGCCTGAACTACGTAGCAAAACCCTGACTCAAAAGGGGGAAAAAAAAAAAAAAACTAACACTCCCCAAATTCTTTTTTTAATTTAGTTTTTGCTCTTCTGTGACCGAGCTGCTGTCCTAATCCTCCATTACAGACACGACTGAGTCCACTGCTGGCTGGCAGCATCAGCACAGCCTTAGCCTCTGTCCCCTTCCCAGAAGTTCGGGGTGGAAACTCGGCCTGTGGCCCCTCTCCGAAGCTGCCCCAGGGCTGGCAGCCATGGTCGTCTCAGGCAATACACGGAAAGGATACTGGTCACCCCAGAGGTACCCTGGTGTTATTGTTTATTGGTGTGGATGTTTCCCCCTGCACACATGAACAAGAGAGATACAACTTGCACCTCCCATCCGGGGTGTCCCTTCTACACTGTGGCTAGACAGGAAGGAAGTAAAAGCTCTGTGGAGCCTAGTCTTTTCCTGGTAGGAGGGGAAAATGCCTTTAGGGCTCAGATTGTCCCAAAATCTTTTTTCCTATTTTATCAAACTGCAGAAGACAAATTATTTTAGAATCTGACGGGAGCCAGACGTGGTGGCACATGCCTGTAATCCCAGCACTCGGGAGGTTGAGGCAGGAGGATTGTTGCGAGTTTGAGACCAGCCTGGGCTACAAAGTGAACTCAAATCCAGCCTGAACTGCATAGCGAGAACCCTGTCTCAAAAAAAGACCAAAAAACAAATACATGAAATCTGACTGGACCAGTTTGGTAAATTCTTCCATTTATAGTCAATTATGTCTTTGAGAGGTATGAATTTTTTTTTAAAATAACACATGTGTGCCTTATTTCACTAATGAGTGTGGTCTCAAGGTGCATCCATTTACCTATAAAAGTGCCCAGTTTTTTCTTCTTTATGGCTGAGTAGTAGTCCGTTGTATAAAAATACATCTTTTTTATACATTCCTCAATTGATGGGCATTTAGGTTGTTTCCAGGATTTGACTGTAACAAATTCTGCTGCTGTAAACCTGGGCACACTATATATTGCTGTGGTACGATGTTTTTAATTCTTTTGCAAAGATACCCAGAAGGCAAATAGCTGGGTTGAATGGGAACTCTAGTCCTAGGGTTTTTTTTTTTTGGTACCAGGGATTGAATTTACAACCTTGCATTTGCCAGGCAGGCACTTATGCCACTGAGCTAAATCCCCTGTCCTATTTTTTGAGACAGGGTCTCATTATGCGGTTTAGGCTGGCCTTGAACTCACTTTGTAGCCCAGGCTGGTCTCGAACTCGCAATGATCCTCCTCCCTCAGCCTCCCGAGTGCTGGGAATAAAGGCGTGCGCCACCACACCCGGCTAGTCCTAGTTTTTTTAGGAATCTCCACACTGATCTCCACAGTGGTTGTACCAGTCTGCATTCTCACCAACAGTGGAAAAAGGTTCCTTTCTCTCCACAGCCCCTCCAGCATTTGTTATTGGTTGATTTCTTGACAAATAGCCATTCTTTCTTGGGTGAGGTAGAATCTCAGTGTTGTTTTAGTTTGCATTTCTTGAATGACTAGTGATATTAATCATTTTTTCGCATATTTATTTGCTGTTTGTATTTCTTCATCTGAGAAGTGTGTATTCATCTCAGATGCCCATTTTTGGATTGTGTTTTTAAATCTGGGAGGACAGATTTTTTTGAGTTCTTTATATGTTTTTGATAGTAATCCTTGGTCTGAGGAACAGCTGGCAAACATTTTCTCTCACATTGTGGGTTGTCGCTTCACTCCATTGGTGGTTTCTCTTGCTGTGCAAAAGCTTTTCAATAGGGTTAGATCCAAGTTGTTGATACTTTGTGACAGTTCCTGTGCAATCTGGATTTTATTCATAAAGTCTTTGCCTACACCAGTATCTTCAAGAGTTTTACCTACTCTGTCTTCTAGCACATTTAATGTTTGTTTTAATGTTAAGATCTTTGATCCATTCTGATTTTAGCTTAGTACATGGTCCAGTTTTAATCTTCAGCATTTGTAGAGCCAGTTTTTCCAACACCATTTATTAAAGAGGTTATCTTTCTTCCAGTGAAGGTGTTTGGCACCTTTGTCAAAGATAAGAGTGTGTCTGGAGTTGTTTCTGCATCTTCTAACCTGTTCCATTGATCTTTGGGTCTGTTTTTTTTTCCTGTACCACACTGTTTTTATCATAGTAGCTTTATAGTATAATTTCAAATCAAGGATTTGAGGGACATGGAGTTGGGACAGGGTCTTGCTATGTAGCTCAGGCCTTGAACTCACTATGTAGTCTAGGCTGGCCTTGAACTCATGGCAATCCTCCTGCTTCAGCCTCCCTTGAGTGATGGGACTACAGGCATGTGCCACCATCTTGGCTATAGTCAGCTGTCTTAAAAGGATATTTTATATGACATGTATGGTGTATAGGATTCTTTGAATTTCATCCTCTTCATTGGTATGACTGTCTTATCTGGAGTCTGGGCATTTTCCCTGATTCTGCTCTGGTTTCTTCTCAGGTGGTCAGGACGCAATAACCGAGAGAAGATCAGTGTTCACGTTGGCTTTGAGGAGATCTTAAACATGGAACCCTATTGCTGCAGAGAGACCTTGAAACCGCTCCGACCTGAATGCTTTCTTTACGACCTGTCTGCCGTTGTGATGCACCACGGGAAAGGGTTCAGCTCGGGACACTACACATCCTACTGCTATAATTCTGAAGGAGGTAGAAATAGGAGCAAATGATTTTATCTTGGCTTAGTTTTGGAGGTTGATGTTCAGGCTTTAGTGATTTCTAAATTGCACCTAAATCATATTAAGCAAAGAATGCTTCTGAAATACTGTTGCTTAACAAAAGAGACATGAGGTCGTACTTGAAAGTTATACTATACTTTACGTACTATCGGAAGTACCATACCTTCTGCAGGTTTGTTGTACTTTTGATTATTTAAGGGCTGTGGGGACAAGGTAACAGACAATTTTGTTAAGGAAAAGTTGGGCCAGCTTCAGTTAAGCCTGCCTGTAATCCTGGGACTCTGGGAGGCTGAGGCAGAAGGATTGATCATTAAGTTCCAGCCCGATCTGGGCAACTTAGTGAGACCCTGAATCAAAATAAAGTGCTGGGGTGCAGCTCAGTGCAGAGACCCCTTGTCTCAGTTTTCAGAACCACCAAAAACACAGGTTTTGTTACGGGTACACATCCAAGAGTACATCCTGATGCATATCGATTTTTTTTTTTTTTTTTTTTTTTTTTTTGCAGTACCAGGGATTGAACTCACAACCTCGTGCCTGCCAGGCCGGCATTTAAGCCACTGAGCCAAACTCCTGGCCCTATTTTTTTCAAGGGCAGGGTCACACTATGTAGTTCAGACCGGCCTTGTGCTCATGTTGTAGCCCAAGCCAGCCTCGAACTCACAATGCTCCTCCTACCTCAGCCTCCCGAGTGCTGGGATTTTTTTCTTTTTTCTTTTTTTCTTTTTGCAGCACCGGGATTCGAACTCACAACCTCACACCTGCCAAACAGGCACTTAAGCCACTGAGCCAAACTCCCAGCCCTAGTTTTTTGAGGCAGACTTGCACTATGTAGCTCAGGCCAGCCTTAGGCTCGCGTTGTAGCCCAAGCCGGCCCCAAACTCACAACGCTCCTCCTACCTCAGCCTCCCTCCTACCTCAGCCTCCCGAGTGCTGGGATTAAAGGTGTGTGCCACCACACCCAGCTTCTAGTCCTGGGATTAAAGGTGTGTGTCACCACACCCGACTGTATTGGTTTATTTCTGTTCCTTTGTTACCAAAGAGGGAATCTAGTGAGCTGGGGGTGTCAGGGATGTCAGCAACACTGGGAACAAGGTCGGGTGCTGTCCCCAGTCAGAGCCGCGCCCGCCCGGCCTGCCCGAGAGCCATCTCCCCTTCTGAGCTCTGCTTCTGTGGCCCCTCTAGGGTTTTGGGTGCACTGCAACGACTCCAAGCTGAGCGTGTGCACCTCGGCAGAGGTGTGCAGGGCCCAGGCCTACATCCTGTTCTACACGCGGCGCGGGCCTGAGAGTGGTCACCCGGAGCGTCCGGCGGACGGCCAGCACCCCGGGGATGGGCACGGGGCCAGGGCTGGGGACGGCGCGGACGCCCCTGCGAGTGAGAGCCGCAGCTGACCCAGGACGCCGGTTTGCTTCTTGAAACGTGGAGACTTTTTTAAAGGGCTGAATAATCATTTTGGGCTTTTTTTACTTCACAACCAGTGTGCACACTACATTGATACATTTTGTATCTAACAAAACTTTTTTACAGAGAGGAAGCATAAATGCATGCTTTTCAGGTGCTTGGTGGCTAGACTGTTTACCTCAGGCTCATGGTACCGCTTTCATCAATGTCTTAATTGGCTCAGATCATGAATTTGTGCAGTCTCCTGAAATGCAGGGAAGCATTTTATACACGTTACTTATCTTTCGTAGCTGCTTTCTATACAGATTGTAAATAGATGGAAAGTTTCTTCACAAATATTCTTAACCAAAAAAAGGAAAAGAACATTTCTTGCAGGCCGTGTGTGTCCCGAAGTCACCTTGCCCTGTGAAGGGAGCGGAGCCAAAGCACTGAAGGTGACATAGCCTCACCCAGCAGTCACCCCAGTGACATGCCTGAGGCTCTGTGCATCAGTGCTCAAAAGTGGTTAATGAAATTTAAAATTTTAACAATAGGAGGCTGATGCTGAGTTCAAGGCCAACCTGGGCTACACAGTGAGACCCTGTCTCAAAAAAGCACAAAGAATTTTTTTTAACAGTTGTTCTTTATTTAGCATAGTCAAACTATATTTAAATGAAAATGGCAGATTTATAAATGTATCTTTTACGTGAACTTTGTAAGTGGGTATGAAAAGGAAAGGATGGCTGGGACTGACTTGAATTTACCAAGCCTGTGTGTTTTGTTTTAGAGTTTACCTTGTGTATAGCCATTCTGTATTTGATACCATTACATCTCTTAAAGCTTTCTATAGCTTGCAATTGTTAGTTCAAGGGAATAAAAGTCTTGAAGAGAAAACTACACAGGCCAGGGAAGATACCCGCTCAACATCAGCAACTGGCCTACATGTGCAGCATCTTATTTTTCTAAATAGCTGATGCCTGGGTTTTTTACTCTTGCTAGGATTATGTAAGTACTGGGAACCTCTTAGGAATCACGGACACTGGCCTTCTTAAAAATACAGTAAAAATTATCTAAGTTTGCATTAAGAGCTTGGTGTGAGCTGGGCGTGGTAGTGCACACCTGTATTCCTAGCAGTTGGGAGGCTGAGACAGGAGGACTGCTGTGAATTCGAGCCAGCCTGGGCTATAAAGTGGGTTCAAGACCAGTCTGAACGGCATAGTGAGACCCCGTCTCAGAAACAAAGAACACTGTGAGACACACTTTTTCCTTTTCTTAAGTCCTGCTGCTAATTTAAAAGGACAGGGTCCGCCCACCTCTGCAATCAGCAACAGAAGATTGCAAGCCACTGGCCATCACTGGAAGATCATTTGTCCCTTTTCTCTGAAATAAATTTATTTGCAGCTTGAAATCTAATGAAAAATAATATCCTGTGACTATTTGCCACTAGTGGTCACTTATAAGTGTAAATTTGAAAGGGACCTGTAGTAGCACATTTCTTCAAGTTTCAGGACACAAATCACCTGGAGCAGCTGATGATGAAGCATGAGAATTTATCACCAAATAGCTTGTGCCAAAAACAGCTGGAGCATTAGACGGCTAGGGTTAAACGTTAAAGCTGCTGGTTACCTGAACATCTGTGCAGGCTGTTACCTCCACTGTTACACACACTTATACCTCATTAAAGACTGATGTGTCCAACCTTTCATGGTGAGCACTTTGTGTTTTTACAGCATATACTCCAGGCTGCCCTCCAACCCAGGATTCCCCTGTTCAACGACTATCTTTAAAGTACCAAATATTTTAACACCTAATTTTAACCAGATTTTAAAAGAAAAAACTTGAAGCTGTATCTGTAGTGGTGTAACTGCTTGTATTTATTTCAATCTGAAAATATACTAATAGCTATGGGGAAGAGGGAGGTGTTGGGGTGCACACAGTACCTGGGAAGTGTGTTTTCCACTAAATTATGCATCTAACCTAAATGATTAACAGAATTTAGATTTCTCACTAAATATCCCGTTTCAACATGGACTTCTCCATTCTGCTGTGTTGATCTAACAAAAAAACAACGTGTTTTGGTTGTAAAATAATTTACTAAAGGCACTGTTGTTAAACATCAGACTAGTAACTTGTTGCCGGCAGGTAAGGTACATCATTGTAAACATGACAGACTGTTCTCAAGATCCGTGGCTGCTAGGCAGACAGCTTTTCCCTTGTGAGCGCTTTCCTATTTACAAACCTTTCCCTTCCAGCCATTCTGCACACAGTATGCCACTGTTCCCAACACTTCTCTGAGCAAGGAGATTACTGCTGACTGCTACCACAGATGCTGGGGGAGCGCCACATCTTCATTCAGGGGTCTTTTTAAATCCTAGGTTTAGAAAACGATACATCCAGGTGTAAACTCACAAGCTCTGCCATTTGTACAGCATCACAGAAAATGGACAAATATTCCAAGGGAGCTACTGGACATTAGCACCGTAATAAACAGCTAAAATCTAGATTGTTTCCCCCAGAAGGTAACATTCATTTACAGCCCTAATGCAGGAAGAGCAGCTCTTGAATGGAACAAATGATTTAGGTACATTAAGTCATAGACTTCTAAAAGAAAAACATTAATACAGAACTAAACAGCATCCCAGAGGCAATAAAATCTCGTGCTAAAGCATATACAAATTAAGGCTTTTACCTTGGCACAGGACAGTTTTGAAACTCTGTTGCAACATTCCTGACAGATCACATATTCAGGCAATAGAGTCGTCCGTAGTGGGGCCGAGTACAGCGGACAAGTCAATGGCAAGCAGCCTTCCATCCAGCCCGGCACAGCCGCCCCGCGGAGCCCCGCCAGCCTGGCACCACGGGGCTCCGGTGGAAAGGCCCTGGGCCTTCAGTCTGATTCTAAGTAGAACAAGTTTCAAATGTAGAAAGTTTGCCTGTTTTTTTCCTTGCTTTTGTGGCTTTAAAGAAAGCTCTTGGTTTTTTGAGTAAGATGAATACATTTCCTAACAAGTGCTACCACTGAGCAAAGGATCAAAATGTTGAGATTTTTTACCACTTTAAAACTTTCTCAGTTTTGCAGTGTTCCTACTAAATCATGTTTCAGTTAATCTTTCCAATGTCAGGAGAAAAGTGAAAGACAGGTACTAGTGAGGGTCTACAGAGAAAGTCAAAATAGTCCTAGCTTTGCATTTGTTTATGAAGAAAAGGGATTGTCCCATTTTATGCACAGGAAGATCTCTTTTTAGCCTACGTCAAAAGAATGCGTCCGTGTAAGACAGCTACAGTCCAGACAGAAGCCTAACTGGACAGCTACTTCCTGTTCACAATTATAACCACAGACATTGAAATGTAGCTCTCAGATCTGAAAATGTCTTTATTTTTTAGAAAATGGATTCCAGGAAGGTTAAAAAGCAATACCAGAGGGCACAGGTGCAGAAATGGATGTAGTCAGTCATTCAAAGCATTTGAGTAAGAATATGGCAATATAAATATCCAAAAAGCAGGACTTAGTTGTTCCAAACAAAACGTGTAAGTCATTCCTAACTAATTTGAGCCATATAGCATTTCCTAGACAGGGAGGAAACAGTTAACATTTGAAAGTCCTGAAAGCTTTTCCTCGGTTAATTACATTAGACGGTTTGCCTTTGATCAAAATCAAATTCTTTTAAACATGGATAAAGTATTACACAGGTCCACTGTTAAAACAGACATGTTGCAAGTTAATTCTGGTATAATGTATTCCAACAAAGCTTAGAAAATAAAGACGTTGAGGTGGCTTTGGACTAAGTTTAATAGTCATCTCCTCTGCTGACAACTTCTTTACAAGTCGGACGCAGCAGGATGGTGTGTTCGAACTGCGCTGTGTAAGACCCTTTAATGTCACACAGTGGTGGGTATGGGTCCACGATGCCCAAGTCACACAGATTTTTCAGCGCCATCAAGTATTTACTTTCTCCCAGGCGATCCAGCCATCTTCGGCAGAAGGCGAGGGTGCCAAAGTTTTCATTGATGACATTTAACAAGTGTTTTGTTCTTGGAAGCCTAAGGGAGAAAATGCGAGTTTAAAAACTTTCTAGTTACCCCTGCAGTAGCAGGGAAGCTGGCTGTGTGACCCCCAGCCCGAGCTCATCAGGTTGCTTGCTCCAGCTTGCTCTGCTCCTTTTGCTACTAGGGGTGGAGCGCAGGATCTCTAGCAGGCTAGGCCAGCGCGGCTCCTGAGTTACACCATGGTTATGTGCACGCCTGTACGTACGGACATTGAATTCCCAGTCAGACTCATTTAGAGAATTATGGAAGCTGCTTTTTGTGCATGAAGCTCAAAGATCACACACAAAAAGACATGCAAATCCAGGCTTTGATTATCTTACATAAGAGGTCACCAAAAAAAAAGTACAGTGGGGCCAGGGATATAGCTCAGTGGCACAAGCTCATGCCTGGCAAGTGCAGGGTCCTGAGTTCAATTCCTGGTTAAAAAAAAAAAAAAAAAGAAAAGAAAACCAAAAAGGATGTATGTGATAGATTCTGTTAGCCTGGGGCTTAGCTATCTGTAACATGACATCCACCCAACCTGGTACCAGACCCAGAGAACTTACCTCTCCAAGAGTAACTTCCACATTTTTTTTTTCTGTGCTGCTGCCTCAGACTAAGTGCCCAATATACTCAATCAGTATACTGAAGTATGAAGTTTATCAAGAAAACAGTATTATGATCAAAAACCTAAGAATGCTAGCAAAGTAATATTCATGAACACTTAGCAGAATTTAGATTTGAAGAGAATACTTTTCATCTCAGTTTAAACGTTTAGCAGGCTAATAACTTTTCTGTGGTAACAGAGAAACCCACAGGACTTACTGCTAGGCTATAGAACTGGACAGTAATGAATCTAGCACCCTGCACGGGTCTGATTTTTCTAATTGCTGTTAACTGGGAAGAGATGGAAAGCAGCAGTCTCTCACCTTATTGGCACGTGTCCAACATCAAAATTTTTCATGTAATGGGAACACTCCATGTCATCGTGAACAACGCCTTTCCCTGTGCTACCAAAGGTTTCGATGGCGTACACTTCTCCTTCCTTCGAAAGCACACGGCAAGGAGAGAGGTCAGTTCAGGATGCGGCACCGTCTCCCCGACCCTGCCAGCCTCCCTTCCTGCTGGGCCCTGGCCCAGGAAGCACGCCCCCGGGGAGAGCTGAGCGTGGGTCTGCGCAGGTGCGACCTGCACACGCGAGCCCGGCTGCTGGCGGGGGACACTGAACTACGCCGCCTCAGACTGAAAGCAAAACCCGGCACCCTGGCTGCGTACCTCCATCCTCGTGGCCTCCCCGCCCTTCACGATGGGCACCGTCTTCCCCGCGTGTATCCTGTACGGCCCAATTGAGTGTCCGTTTAGATTACGGATGGGCTTCACTGTCACAACAAGCAGGGAAAGACACGTTATGCAGGCGTTCTAGGACACACAGACTCCTGGCTTTCTCACAGAGAATTCCAGCGCTTATTGCAAAGCAAGACACAGCTCCACTGAACCTTGTCCTAAGACTGTTACTTAAGGGGAGCAAAAGGGAGAGGGAATGGGATGGGGTGAGACTAGAAAGTGTCATCTAGGGAGTCGCTGAGGATACAAACTCGCCCTGCAGGCAGACGCTTGGGGCCAGGAGACATGTGTCTGTGAGGTTACAGAACACACATGTGAAAGGATGCTCAGTCAAAATGACAGCTCATGAAGTCTTCACTCTCTGCGTCCTGAAATCAATGACAGAATAGATAAACGGTGGCACAGTTACACAGCAGGACATCAGTCAATGAAACATCCAGCAACACAGTCAACAAATGTGAAGCTGAAATGAGCTGGAGACCACCGATACAGATCTGTGCAGCTCCACATGCGCGGCAGCGCAAAAACAGTTAAACTGCTCTTTAAACCCACAGCGAGAAGCAAGTGCGAATTCTGCAGGACTCGGATGGTGACCGTCGCTGCTGTGAGGCACAGGAAAGGCAAGGCTGCGGGAGTGCTGGGAACATCCCAGAGGTGGGGCCCAGCACAAGGGTGCCAGGCCACTGTCAGCAGGGCAGGCACCTGCTCTGCTCCACTCCGCCCTTAGGTGCCCCTCGCCCTCGGAACTCAGACTCCCCCATCGTGGTGCTGTCACGTTCCTCTGGGCACCTGGACTATTAGGCTCTGTGCATTCTCAATGCTAATCACATATAACATTAAACTTGAATTATACTTAACAATTAAGTGTCAATTATACATAGCAATTTCTTTAGGAAAAAAAAAATGGCTGGGCTGGGGATTTAGCTGAGCAGCATAAGCACCTGCCTGGCAAGTGCAAGGTCGTGAGTTCTATCCCTGGTACCAAAAAACAAAAGGCTCAGACAGCACTCAGGAGGCTGAGGCAGGAGGATCATTGCAAGTTTGAGACCAGCCTGGGCTACAAAGTGACGTCAAGGCAAGCTCAAACTGCATAGCAAGACCATCTCAAATAAATAAATAAAAGGCTTAGAAAATCTAGCTCTACAAATTCTAGAATCTTGAGTATGAAACCACCTTTTAGTGGCTCAGAAGTAGGCAGCAACAGTTTAAAAGATTTACCACTGAAATAACGACAAGTAAATGACAAATTTAGGTAGGAGACACAGAAAAAGAATTCTCAACTCTTCCCCCGCAAAATAAGAAGAAAAACCCCCCTCTTGTATAAAGAAGTGAAATTTATTTTAAAATGTAGACAGCATTACTTCAAGACCTGGTAAATTGTCAGGCAAAAATGCTTTCTTTAGGCTGGGTATGGTGGTGCACACCTGCAATCACAGCGCTTGGGAAACTGAGAAAGGACTGCCACAACTTTGAGGACAGTATGGGCTGCACAGTGAGTTCAAGGCCAGCCTGAACTAAACAGCAAGACCCTGTCTCCAAAAAACAAAAAGAGAAAATAGAAAAGGTTTTTACCTTTAAGAATTCTGTGAGCTGAGCATGGCGGTGCACACCTATAATCTCAGCACTCTGGGAGGGTGAGGCGAGAGGATACCAAGTATGAGCCTGGCCTACACAACTCAGTGATGTAGCAAGATCCTGCCTCAAAATAACAAACTGAAAAATGGCTGAGACCACAGCCCAGTGCAAAGGTGGTCCATCCTCCACCAGGTGGGGGCGGGGCCTTTAGCCGTCGCCCGTGTCACACACGGAATGGCCCAGCAACATCACGTCCACCTCCACATGCTCTGAGGGAGGTACGCAGACTACAGCTCCGACAGGAACTTTCTAGCCCTACCGCTTTCTCCCAGGGGTTTTCTGTGACAGGGGTTACCCCAAGAAGGGCCCCTACAGGAAAAGAACTGAAAATGCCACCCAGCTTAAGGGAAGAGGTGTGAAGACAGCTGTTAGGGGCTCCTACTCCGCAGGCTGGGCCTGTCACCTACTAACTTGGAAGGAAAGGGAGGCCACGCCAACCATGCTGCAGAACAGGGAGCGTGTGGGAATAAATGGAGGATACTGGTACACATCTGCTACTACTGAAGTTTGTAAGGATTTCAGCAGCTTCTCAGAGAACCCACGAAGTCATGTTTTCCAGAACCGTGGGAGGAACGGGCTCTTCATAGCGGTGAGCCCAGAACCAGGAGACCCAGCCTGCAGCTGCACACGTCCCACCAGTGGCTTCCTGAACTTCCTCTCGCTTTCTGGCTCCTCCAGGATTAGAACACACTTCTGGGAAGCTCACCTTCTTATGTCTGAGATGGTAACAGCAGCAGCCAACCCTAAAACTGCATCTCTTTAAAGAACCAGCAGGGACAGGGGCAGATGAGTGAGGGACTGGTCTCCAAATTCTGAATGTAACTAAACAAAAACTCAGAGACTGGAAAATCATCAGGGTCCTGACCGCCGGTCCCACACAAGCCGGCCCCCATGCTGGCGACTCAGACGACGCTGCCAGATGTCCCCCGCCGGCCATGACAGGAGCTGGGCAACGGCTCCCAGGAGTGACCATGCTCGGAGCGGCCTCTTCCATACCCCTCCCAGGACACAAGGACAACAGAGCTGGCCTAGACAGCCACTGGCCAGGCATAGGCACACACACTTGTCACTAAAGAGCTCTGAGAGGCTGAGGCAGGAGGTTGAGTTCAAGCCCAGTCTGAGCAGCACAGTGAGACTCTGTCTCAAAATATAAAAAGGACTGACGAGGTGGCTTAGAGTGAGGGTGCTGGGCTCAATACCCAGTACCTGTACATGAGGGGGAGAGAGAAGGATGGAGAGAGAGAAGGAGAGAAGGATAGAGAGAGGAGGGAGGGAGGGAAAAGAAAAAGCAAGCAGGCAACCAGCAGGAGTTTATCAAATCCCCTCGGCAAGGGCTGGCCTGTGCGCGGGCCCCACCTTGGTAGGTCTTGCCGTCGATTTCCACCTCGTAGGATTCCATAACCTCCTGGATGGCCTCGCCCACATCGCACAGGCGGACGTCAATGCCAGCACACTGCAAATAACAAAAGCAGGTTCTGTTCATCAAAGTGCAGAGTTTTACAATGAGTTAACTTCCTACTATTTAAAAACAAAGGACAGTCAGAAAAACGACTTTTTCATTGTACATCCCTGTACAGGAGACCCTGGGCAGACTCTGAAGAGGCAGCAGCACGGGGAGCCCAGCGTCCACGTAGCAAGATTACTGCGGACCCACTGGGTTCTGAGAAATGCAAGCTCTGCGAATCACAGCCCGGCACCCATCTCCTTGACGTGACACCTATGCACCACCGAAACCGTGTGGGGTGACCATGCGAGGACTCGGGCTGTGCCCATGGCTCTAAACCTCCCGCACAGGGCCCGCAGGTCCATCAGTTTTAGCCCTCAGCATGACAGCGGTCTCGCCACCGCCACCGCCGCCCGGCTCCACGCAGGCGCAGGTTCTGGAACATCCTGCACACAACCGCGGAGCCGCGGGCACAAAAGCAGAACTGCCCGAACAATCCGGACCCTGTGCTCCAATCCTGAAAGAGGCGGCCACCCTCTCCCCTCTGGCTCCCTTCATTTTTGTCTTCTCCCAGGAACCACACATTAGAGACAGGACACTTGAAAACAACTACTCAGATGAGAAAACTCATAGGGTAACACGTACGCCCAGGACATGGCACAGGCTCAGCACGATCTTGGGAGACCCTCAGTCTCCATCTCAGGAGGGCTCTCCACAGACAAAGAAAAACCAAAACCCACGAGACCAATAAATACCCAGGGCTGGGAGAGGGATTTCCAGAGCCATCGAGTCAGATCAAACATGCAGCGTGCAACACAGCGACGGCAAACACGGAGACGGGAGAGCGGCTGTGCAGAGAACACGGGTTACTACACGCAAACTATTCCCGAAATGGTCTGATGGAGGAACTGGTCAAAGATTTTAACACAGCGCTCTTAAAGAGATTCAAAGTAGTAAAGGAAGACAGGAAAAGAAGTCAGGAAAAATGCCTAATAAATGGAAACAGCAATGAGGAGATTGAGGAAACAACAAAAAACCTGGAGCTGAAACATGCAAGAACTGAAATGAAACATTTCCCAGAGGTATCCCAAGTCAGAAAGGGGCCGGGAGGAGAACCGGGCAACTGAAAAGGGGACAGGGCCACCGCCAGGCCCGGGACAGCGGAAGGAGAGCATGGGGGCCTCTGGAACAGAATAGACTGGCCGAGAAAATACCTCAAGACAGAATGGCAGCTATTTTCTCTGCCCCTTTGTTCTCCTCCTGAAGCTCCCACGATGCAGTGTGATGTAACTCCAAACTTCTACAGCTACAGCAATCAGAACAGTGTGGTGCTTGCATAAAAAAGACACACAGACCCATAGGGCAGACAGCGCACAAATGCACTCCACCCAGACGGCCAAGTGACTGTGACAAGGACACCAAGACCATCCAACAGGAAAGTCTTCGACAAATGGTCCTGGGAAAGTTAGCTAACTGGCTGCACCCAGCAGAATGGAGACATGGGGGTGCTAGGGCAGGGGGCCTCAAATGTGAGCCCGGCCTGGGCAATTCAGTGAGGCCCTGTCACCAAGGGGAGTGGGCAGGCATTTCTCCTAAATGATACGGACGGCCAGGGAGCACCGCAGTGCACGGCACAGTGACAGGAAGACACCACCACACCCGAGGGTGGCTCCTGCTGAAACAGCCTGGGATGACAGGCAGAGCATGGCCAGCGGGAGCGGGAGCGGGAGCGGAAAGGAGCACAGCTGTGCGGACCACAGCGTGGCAGGTGCTCCGAGGGAAAAACCACCCCAGGCTTCAGCAGTCCCGCTTCTGCGCGTCTCACCCAAAGATTCCGGAACACGGTGTCTCAGAGACCTGGCGCACACACGCAGTGTGTGTGTGTGTGTTTGTGCACACACGTCTGAAGGGAGAAAATCCTGGCACACCTTCACTTCCCAGAGGTATCCAAAGTCAGAAACGGGCAGGGAGGAGTGCCAAGTGAAATAAGCTGTCCGGGATTCCGGTCACCAGAACCACAGGCAGCACTGTGCTACTGCAGGCAGGTGGAGTGGATGAGGACAAGGACGAGGACCGTGACGGTTAGGGTCAGGGAAGGCTGCGAGGCGTCCGCCTGACGGGCTGGGCTGAGCTGAGCTGAGGGACGGCGCCTGCCGGATCACCGCTCACAACTGGTGAGGGCGCAGCTCGATGGCACCAGGGTGGTGGCCGGGACACTGTGCTGCGCTGGGGCTCGGCAGGAGGGGGACGACGAACCGGTAGCACAGAGAGCACTGAGGGCACTGAATGACACGAGAGGACACGTCACTGCACTGTGCAGCCACCTGCCAAACGTGCAGGACCAAGAGGGCGGCCTGCCAGCTCGGACCTGGCCATTCCTGCGCACCTCTCGGTGGGCAGTGCAGGCAGTGGAGGGCACAGTGCAGCGGGTTCCAGGGACAGCAGCAGACCGACAGCTCAGAGGTGATGTGAAACTAAAACTACTCCTAAAAAATAAGTTTGCTGCCGGGCGTGGTGGTGCACACCTTTAATCCCAGCACTCCGGAGCCTGAGGCAGAAAGATTATTGTGAGTTTGAGACCAGCCTGGGCTACAAAGTGAGTTCAAGGTCAGCCTGAACTGCAGAGAGAGACCCTGTCTCAAATATATATAAATATAAATATATGTGTATGTGTGTGTATATATATATATATACATATGGCTGGGAATTTAGCTCAGTGGCCTAAGCACCTACCTGGCAAGCACAAGGTTGTGAGTTTGATCCCCAGTACAAAAAAAAAAAAAAAAAGGTTTGCTAATAACAACAAACCCAAACACACAACTTTATAGACAAAAACATAGCCAAACTTTAATAAATATTAGCGAAGTTGAGTTTTTAAAAAAAATCTTTGGCATACCATATATTACCACTAACCACCTAAGACCTTCAAGGCAGTAAATTAAGTCATTCACCTTAACTGTGAACAGACCTTAGAATGGGCTATCAAGCAAGCACTCAAAAGACATTCAAAGAGCTGGCATGGGGGCACATGCCTGTAATCCCAGCACTCAGGAAGCTGAGGCAGGAGGATCACCATGAATTCAAGGCCAGCCTGGGCTACATAGCAAGATCCTGTCTTGAAAAACCAAAAGATAAAAATAAAGACTTGAGGAGAAACGGTGCTTTCAGCTCACCTACCTTTATTCCTGTATTAGTGGCATCTTTTACAGCTTTTAATAATATATCATATTTGGGATTAAAAGTGACAGTAAAAGCACAGTCAATTATCCTACCTGAAAGAAAAAAATTCATCTGTAAATTTACTTATCAATTTATTTACTTTATAACATTTATTAACCTATAAAATAAAACAGTTAAAACAAAAAGAAAATGGAGAGGCGGGCGTGGTGGCACACTCCTGTAACCCCAGTAATAGGGAGGCTGAGGCAGGAAGAGTATCTTCAGTGTGAGGCCAGCCTCAACCACACAGCGAAATCATGTCTGAAAAAACTGAAATGATGGGCTCAAAGGAGAGCAGCATTCTAAGTCCCCAGAGAGCAAGTGTTACCAGAGGCAACGAGTACCGAGTACGCAGGTTTCAGAATAAAACCAGTGAATTACAAGACTAGTACACGACACTCCGCAAGAGCGTCCATTCCACTCTTCCTCCCTCGCTGGCATGCACACAGATAAACAGAAACAAGACAAAAGCAAGAGAAGACAGGAAATGAGAGGAGCCATGTACAAGGCAGGGGGTGTGTACAGGACCACAGAGTGCTGGACACAAAGCCACGTGTCTGATTTAGGAAGCCATAGGTCAGGATGTAATCTCAGTTTGCTTTCTGGTGTGGAAATGAGGTGACATGGTACTTGGGGCCACAATTTTGGGAAGAATTTAGAAAAGCAAACATGTATAAATAAGTGTAAAAACTGGAAGGTACTAGATAAATGTTTACTTAAATGTATAGGACATATGAAACAATGACCTGAATGAAGAAATATGAGCTATTTCCATGCCTTGATACAAAAATAAACCTCAACTTCCCAAGGGCCTTCACTTCTAGTAAAATGCTTTAAAGTAAATCCGAGTCTCCCTCAACACAGCTCTACTGAAACGCATGAAGGCAGGAAAGTTTACGAGTTCAGTACTTACAGCTCCAACCAATACATACGAAACTGGAGATTTTCTTCTTACTTTTTCTGGGTGGGAGGAGAAGGTAGGGATCACTTCCACAGACTCACCACTTATATGCGTTCCGAAGTCGATCTTACAGATGTCGTCATACTGCAGCACTGTGGTGTCGCCCGCGTTGGGCGTGTAGTGCGCGGCACAGTTATTGAGAGAGCAGCCAGTCGGAAAGGCCAGGCCCGCGTTCAAGCCATTTTCTTTTATGAGCTTGCGAGAACAGTCTTCCAACTTCTCACTGAAACAGACAGAGAATGTGTTCCTTTTGTATACTTACTGTTACACACTGCGCAGCTCATCAAGTCTACAAAGTTTACTAAAATCCCGAGGGACAGCACTTTCTGCACGTAAATAACAACTTCCTGATGCTATGAAGATTCCTCACCTATAAAAGATAAGGAAATAAATTCTACTAAAAACCTCTAGAAAACACAGTCCACTTTCAACTAAGTTTGCCAGGAAGTAAGTCTCAACTTCAACAAACTCAAGCATTGATGTTATTTGTTCGTGGTGTGTATTTTACTCAATCCGACACGTCGTCTTTTATAGGATTTTCTCAAGGTGGGAACTAGGGGAACAATTTTGACTGCACTATAGTCGCAGCTTTACACTCTGCATATGAGCTGTCCAAGAGCAAAACCACGGAGCCCAGAGAGGGCCGGAGCAGCTCACCGTGCGCGCGCGTGCACACGGGCGGCCAGGACCCAAACCGTGCGCCTCTCAGGGCTTCCTCGTGAGTGGGCCTGCAAAAGCTCGCAAGACATGCACAACTTCTATCAGCAAAGTGGTGATGCAAAGTCAAATATTAGAACTGGAAAATTAGTTCTAAACCTCTTTAAATTGCTTCATGTCTTTACAAAAATGCATTCCTTTTACCAGATTTCTATCATTGTCATCCCAGGCTTGATCCAGCTCATCACGTATTTTCTAACTTGTCGATGTGCTTCCGCAGCTTCTCGAAAATCATTCCAAATCTCTTCGCTAGCCTGATCTAGTGCTTTCTTTTCTTCACTTGTAGTTCTCCAAGCAGCTGTTCGCCTTTAGAATAGGCATAGCATAGTATGAGTCATTTGAAAAACAGCAGAACAAGCATAAAAGCTGAGGGGAATAAAAATACACCAAGCAAGATATTTTAGGTAAAAGTACATTATTCATTCAGTTTCAGCATGTCAACAAAGTTTCTGAAATACCAAAAGCCACACTCTTGCAATCAACCCAAACCAAGTTAAATCTTATTTTAAGACTCTTGGGGAAAAAAACATCTCGAGTTAGATTTCATTCATAGGCAGAAAGACTAAAAACCTGCCAACACAAATGACAAAATAGTAAAGAATCAGAAAAGCCAGCAAGAATCCCAGAAATCAAGCAGGTAGGGGAAAAACAGCCATTCTCAAGTTAACAGATACTTCTGAGACTTCAAAGAAGTGCCGCCAAAATCAGCTGCCAGGGCGAGGAGTCGGGTTCTCACTGAACTATCAACCCCACACACGTCAAGGTTCACGATGCTTAAACCTTTTACACAAAACAGTGCGGCATTTCGGTACAACCAACACACAGGGACCTAAATCATCGCTGGATTACTTTAAATATCTAACATAATATGAATGCTATGAAAACAGCTCACACACTATTGTTTAAAGAACAAGAAAAAAATGTGTACATGTTCAGTGCAGATGCAATTTTTTTTTTTTTTTTTTTTTTTTTTTTTTGGTACTGGGAATTGAACTCAGGACCTTGTGCTTACCAGGCAGGTACTTGTGCCACTGAGCTATATCATATCCCCAGTCCTCAGATGCAATTTTTAAAAAACCATTTTTGGTTCACAATTGGTTGGACCCACAGATGCAGAACCCAATGGTACAAAGGGTTGGAAATATTAATCCAAAAACCTGACCCAGAAATCCGCACACACTTTCCTCAGAACACATCCTATTAGGTGCCGGTACAGGATTCTCCTGCTCGCATACACACCAGAAGTAATCCTCTACTAAAGACATGGCTTGAGTATTTTAAAACTGCCAGGTTTAACAGGTTTTTATGTTTAGGATCTGGAACAAAAGGCATCAACTCCCTTCAAGCAGCTATTTTCAAAACAATAACTGTTATAGAGTGAAAATGTTCTTAAAATCTGGTACCACTTTCACACATTTTTAGTTAGGTAGGGCTAAATGAATATACAGTTCATAACTCAGTGATCGCCAACGTAGAAAGTGATGCTTTAAATTCCTCTGTCCCCAGGTCAGTGGCTGGCGAGCAGAGCCTGCAGGGGAACACTGTAATGCAGCAGCGCTGTGCTCATTCACCGACAGACTCTGACCTACAAAAGCAAAGGTAATGCTCAAAGCCCAACCTTCACTGTTTGTTCCTTCTCGGAAAAAAAACTCCCCAGGTCTATGCGAAAAACGCACACCAAAGCCACGGCCCGAGCACTGACTGCACGTCACCGGCAGTGTCCACTGCCAGCTCCTCCCACTCTGCAGAGGCCCAGGAGGGGTCCGGGCGGTATGGGGGGCTCCACTGCAGCACTACAGGGACTTCGGCTTTCTCAGTGGAAATGTATTTCTGACCTGCAGATGCTATCAGATAACCAAATAGTACTGTGCCACCAAATTCCAGTCAGCTTTAACCTGCCTAACTATTTAAACGTGTACAAGTCACTTTAAATGAAGAGGAAAAACTCAGGCAACAGTGTGGCCCCAGCCCTTTTCTCCTCTAATTCAAGTCTTTCCTGGGAACTAAGGACTCAAATGTCCTAAGTCCAAATCACTCTCAGGCATAAAGGTACAAACTTTACTCCTAGATCTACTTC
Source organism: Dasyprocta punctata (assembly GCA_004363535.1). Lineage (NCBI taxonomy): Eukaryota > Metazoa > Chordata > Mammalia > Rodentia > Dasyproctidae > Dasyprocta > Dasyprocta punctata. Next base: position 1,973 of record RJWM01024965.1, on the reverse strand, counting down.
TAAACAAAATACATCACAATTCTTCATCTCTTACACAGGCCATAATGGTGCCACATACACCACAGCTGTAGCTGGCAGTAAAGACTTTGTTTTTTGGAACTCGCTATGTAACCAGGCTGGCCTCAAATTTGCAGCAATCCTCCTGCCCAAGTCTCCTGAGAATGCTACAATTACAGGTGTGTGCCATCATGCCCAGCTGCAGGCATAAAGTTTTAAGTACTACTCACCTCAGAATTCAAATGTTTTGTGAAAAGAAAACCACCAGCAAATATTTACTGTACAGTAATCAGATAAAGACTATGTCTACAGAACTTAAAGGAAATCCTGACTCTAGAGCCTTAAACAGGCACTGGTCACTACCAATTCTAATTCCTGCCCCTCAGCCACTCCTCAGATCCTTAAATCCATCTCTTTAAAGGCTGAAACACCAGAGGGGCATGGTGGTGCAGGCCTGGAATCCCAGCACTGAGGAGGCTGAGACAAGAGAACTGCTGGGAGTTTAAGACCAGCCCGGCCTACACAGTGAAACCCTCAAACAACAAACACCAAAAATAAAAAGCTTAAAACACAAATGTAATTAAATTGCAAATGTATTTCCACTGCATCAAGAATCAGAAGACAGTATAATAAAGATCCCTAATGCTGAAACCAAGAGATCTCACGAACACTCAATACGGCATGGCTGCACCGAGGACTGCACAGCTGACTCAGAAGCAGCGGATTCTCAGAAGATCACAGGACGATCTACAGTAGTAGGAAAGAACAATCCAGCACAAACCTGATTAAAGAAAGTCTAGCTAAGTCTTGAGTTCAAATTGAAAATCATCGGCAATACTACAGAAATCATTAAGGCCATATGTAGAACAAAAAACGTTATACAATCTGTCTCTTTTCCTAAATTTCACCTTTTGATGTTGAGATTTTTTTTCCCCCAAGACAGGGTCTCACTATGTAGTTCAGACTGGCCTTGAAATCACTATGTAGCCCAGGCTGGCCTCAATTCACCTGCCTCAGCCTCCCCAGTGCTGGGATTTATAGGCCTGTGCCACCACACCTGGCAGACATTATTAAGATGTGATGAAAAAATCTAAGGACCATACTTGTCCCATTCCCAAGGACAAGTCATCCAAAGGACAGAGGCAGGGTAAAAATGCCTTTCAAATACACTATAATATCTGTGAAACTACTGAAACTGCTTAGAAGCTAACTTTTTAGGGAGTACTTACACAACATGCAAATGTATCCTACCTTTTTGATTCGGGGGCAAAGGGTACTGGGGATTGAACTCAGGGCTTTCTATCTGAGCTACACACCCAGATGATTTCATTCTTTAATTTTGCAACAGGATCTTGCTAAATTACCAAGCTGTCCAGGCTGGGCTTACACCTCCATCTTCCTGCCTCAGCCTCCAAGACAGCCAGGATTACAGGCATGGACCACTAGGCCGGCTGTTCCGTCATTTTTATCAGCGTCTGTATAGGGCAGTGAAATATGGTACAATCAAAAGATACAAAGGTATCTAAATGTTAACTAATTTTAAACAGCTAGAAAATTTATGACCCACTGCACAGATAACTTAAAAGGTAAATTGTATCTGCATTTGAAAGCATAATACGGTGTATTTACAACACCCATTTAAAAATGTATCCCTTTAACCCAAAACAAAACAGGAATATAACACAAATTTCTTTCTCATAAAACTGATAAAGGGCAAAAATAGAGCGTATTTTAAATCTGGATCCAAGAAACCACTTTAGTTAACTTCCCGTTGGTAAGAGGAAGCTCTTCTTCCAGGAAACTGTCAGGCACACACCTGTAATCCCAGCACTTGGAACCGAGGCAGGAGGCTTGCGTGAGTTCAAGGCCAGACTGAATGACATACTGAGATCCTGCTCAAAAAAACCCAAAAATAGAGCTGGGCATGGTGGCACACGTCTTTAATCCCAGCACTCAGGAGGCTGAGGTAGGCAGAG
>RJWM01024964.1:0-29969 GCA_004363535.1 Dasyprocta punctata | reverse complement strand
CTCACCACGCTGCCTTGGAGCCAGCTGAAATCTCCCAAGAATTCTAAGAAATAAACCTTTCCTTCTCTGATTTTGGGTATCAGGTGTTTTGTCTCAGCAATGAGAAAAAAGTAACTAAGACAATAGCCAAAAAGGGAAGCACAATGGTTCTTCACCTAACCTCTACTTCTACTGTTTAAAGACCCCTGGTCTGAACCTGTCCAAAACTTCAGATACTATACTACAATTTGAGTTAAAATGGGGAAAATGAAAGCAATCATCATCATACTCAATAAGTTTAACTTTATCCCACTGCTTCAGAAAAAGGAAATAAAAATACTCTGAAGCAGTTGTTTTAGAAAAGGAAATGAGAATGATTATAATACTATGTAGTAAAGAAAGGAAATCTTGATGCCCAAAATGCGTTATGACAAACAAAACAAAACAAAAACCCAAGTATTTGGCTCATACAAAGGAAGGAGAAAAACATACAAATGAACACAAAAGGTAATAGATTACAACAAAAAGGCAGAACACATCTATCAGCCCTCTTTTTTTTTATTAAGAGAAAAAAAGACATAAGAAAAACAAAAAGCAAAAGAGACAAACAAACAACTAGAGTGAATGCACAACAGTAACATTACAGGTTTACAAAACAGGATGATAGAAACTTGACAATGGTTGCAATACTGCATGTTGTTATTTTCAAAATAGTTGTTTACATTAACAGATATAGACAGGTAATATTGATCTATTTGTATGAATATTAACTGTTCTTTCTCAATATCTAATACATTCAGCAGTATGTTCATTTTAGTTATCTTACATATACACATATACAGATTTATATCTTTTCCTTTTTCCTTCCCCTCTTTCCCCCTTTTCCCTTCCCAATTACTTTTGCTCTTCGAGCTGTTTTTTACCCTTACATAGTATTTATTATAGATTTTTGATCTTTTTTTTTCAGTTTCTTACACCAGGCAGACAATACGGTATTTACACATGTGGGTTTGATTTATCTCACTTATGAGTATGGTCTCAAGTCGTGACCATTTACTTGTAAAAGTCTCGATGCAATCTTTCTTAACAGCTGAGTGGCACACCATTGTATAAAAATACCACATCTTTCTTATCCAGTCTTTGATTGATGGGCACTTGGATTGTTTCCAAGATCTGGCTATTACAAATTGGGTTGCTATAAACATGAGTGCACAAATATCACCGTGGTATGATGTTTTTCAATTCTTCTGGGAAAATGCCCAGAAGTGGGATAGCTGGGTTGAATGGGATCTCTAATCCTAGCTTCTTGAGGAATCTTCACACCGACTTCCACAGTGGTTGCACCAGTCTACACTCCTACCAACAGTGGAGAAGAGTTCTTTTTTCCCCACAGCCCCTCCAGCATTTGTTGTTGCTGGATTTTTGAATCTTGGCCATTCTTTCTGTAGTGAGATGGAATCTCAGTGTTGTTTTAATTTGCATTTCCCGAATGACCATTGATGTTGAACATTTTTTCATATATTTATTTGCCATTTGTATTTCTTTCTCTGAGAAGTGTGTATTCATCTCAGATGCCCATTTTTGGATTTGGTCCTTGAATTTTAGGGGCCTGATTTCTTTTAATTCTTTACATGTTTTAGATAGAAGTCCTTTGTCTGATGGACAATTGGCTAAGGTATTCTCCCAGTTCGTGGGTTTTCTTTTCACACTGTTGGAGACTTCCTTTGACATGCAAAAACTTTTTAGTAAGATGAGATCCCAGTTATTGATTCTGGGAAGTGTTTCCCGTGCAATTTGATTTTTGTTCATGAACTCTCTGCCTACTCCTATGTCATCAAGATTTTTACCTACTCTGTCTTCTAGTAAGTTTAGTGTCTCTGTTTTAATATTCAGATCTTTGTTCCATTATGACTTTATTTTAGTGCATGGTGATAGGCATGGATCTAGTTTTAGTTTATGGCATATAGAAATTCAGCTTTTCCAGCACCATTTGTTAAAGAGGCTGTCTTTCTTCCAATGTACATGTTTGGCCCCTTTGTCAAAGATGAGGTGGCTGAGTGTGTTTGTAGTTGTGGCTGTATCTTCTAATCTATTCCACTGATCTTCAGGTCTGTTTTGATTCCAGTACCATGTTGATTTTATCACAGTAGCTTTGTAGTAGTTTCAAGTCAGGGATTGTGATGCCTCCTGCCTTCCCTTTGTTTCCTAGAATTTGCTATTTTAGGTCTTCTCTGGTTCCAGATGAATTTCAGGAATGCTTTCTCTAGCTCTGTGAGGTAGGCAAGTGGTATTTTGATTGGGATTGCATTAAATCTGTATAATAATTTTGGGAGAATGGCCATTTTCACAATGTTCGCTCTTCCTATCCATGAACAGGGAATATCTTTCCATTTTCTGAAATCTTCTTCAATTTCCTTCTTCAGAGTAAGGTAATTTTCACTGTATAGATTTTTACTTCCTTTGTTAGAGTGATTCCTAAGTATTTCATTTTTTTGGATGTTATAGTAAAGGGTGTGGTTTCCCTTGTTTCTCTCTCAGTGACTTTGTTGTTTGTGTACAGGAATGCTATTGATTTTTGAGTGTTCACCTTGTATCCAGCAACACTACTGAATTTGGTGATTACTTCTAGAAGTCTTCTAATGGATTTTTGGCGGGTCTTCTATGTGGAGTATCACATCGTCTGCAAATAATGATAATTTCACTTCTTCCTTTCCTATCCTTATTCCCTTTATTTCTTTCTCTTGTCTAATTGCTCTGGCTAGTATTTCCAGAACTATCTTGAATAGGAGTGGTGATAATGGACATCCTTGTCTTGTTCCTGGTTTTAGGTTGAAAGTTTTCAGTTTTTCTCCATTTAGAAAGATGTTGTCTGTTGGTTTATGATATATGGCTTTTATCAGGTTGAGGTAGAGACCATCTATTCTGATTTTCTATAGGGTTTTTATCATGAATGGGTGTTGGATTTTGTCGAAAGCTTTTTCTGCATCTATTGAGATGATCATGTGGTTCTGGTCCTTGGCCCCGTTGATATGGTGTATTACATGTATTGATTTCCGTATGTTGAACCATCTATGCATTCCTGGGATGAATCCCACTTGATCATGGTGTATAATCTTTCTGATAACTTGCTGTATTCTATTTGTCAGTATTTTATTGAGAATTTTTGCATCTATGTTCATGAGGGAGATTGGCCTGTAATTTTCTTTTTTGGTTGGGTCTTTCTCTGGTTTCGGTATTAGGGTAATACTCATTTCCAGTAATGAGTTAGGGAGATTTACTTCCCTTTCGTTTTCACTGAAGAGTTTGAGGAGTGTTGGCATTAAGTCTTCCCTAAATTTCTTGTAGGATTCAGCAGTGAATCCATCAGGGCCCGGGCTTTTCTTTGTTGGTAGGGTCTTAATTACATTTTCAATTTCATTAGCTGAAATTGGGTTATTCAGCAGCTTTACGTCTTCTTGATTCAGGTTTGGTAATTCATAGGTTTTTAGGAATCTGTCCATTTCTTCTGTGTTATTGAATCTATGTGAGTAATGGTTTTCAAAGTAGGTGTTGATGATCTTCTGTATTTCCACAGGGTCTGTAGTGATTTTACCCTTTTCATTTCTTATTGCAAGAATCTGAGTTTTTTCTTTCCTCTTTTTGATAAGGTTGACTAGGGGTTTATCAATTTTATTTAAAGAACCAACTGTTCAATTTGTTCTTTGTATTGTTTTCTTAGTTTCAATTGCATTAATTTCTGCTCTAATCTTAATATTTTCCTCCCTTCTTTGGGCTTTGGACTTGACTTGCTCTTCTTTTTCTAGAAGTTTGAGGCGCAGCATTAGGTTGTTTATGTGTGTTCTTTCCATTTTTCTCATGTGAGAGTTTAGTGCTATAAATTTCCCTCTGAGGACTGCTTTCATTGTGTCCCACAGGTTCTGGTAATTTGTATTTGCATTTTCATTCAGTTGTAGATATTGTTTAATTTTTTCTTTAACTTCTTTCGTGACCCGTTGGTTAATTAGGAGAGTATTATTTAATTTCCATGTGTTTATGCGGTTAGTGTAGGTTTTTTTTGTCACTCATTTCCAACTTTACTGCACTATGGCCAGATATTAAGCATGGAATTATTTCAGTTCCTTTGCACTTATTTAAGCATGTTTTGCGGACCAGTATATGATCTATTTTAGAGAACAACCCATGTGCAGCTGAGAAGAATGTGTATTCTGATGTTGATGGGTGGAACACTCGGTACACATCTACTAGGTCCATTTGTTCACAAGTTTGATTCAGTTCTGTTATTTCTTGGTTGAGTTTTTGTTTGGTTGATCTATCTCTCTGTGACAGTGGGGTGTTAAGGTCCCCTGTTATAACTGTATTATTGTTTATTTGGTTTTTCATGTCTATTAAGAAGTGTCTTACATAGTTAGGTGCTCCCATATTCGGTGCATATATATTTATGATTGTAATCTCTTCCTCTTGAAGTTTTCCCCTAACAAGTATGTAGCAACCTTCTTTATCTCTTTTGATCATTTTCGGTTAGTAGTTCATACTGTCTACAAACATAATAGCTACCCCTGCTTTTTTCTGGGTTCCTGTTGCATGGAGTATTGTTTTCCAGCCTTTGATTTTTAGTCTGTGAATTTCCTTTAGAGTGAAAAGTGTTTCTTGTACACAGCATATTGTTGGGTTTTGTTTCTTAACCCAGTCTGCTAGTCTGTTTCTTTTTATTGGTGAGTTGAGACCATTTACACTGATTGATGTAACTAATATATACTGGCTCATTCCTGTCATGATATCTTTCTGTTGTTGGTTTTCTACATTTTCTGTTTAATTATTTGCCCTGCTTAGTGGTTTCCTTTTGTTGTTATTCTTAAGATTATAGCTATCTTTGTCTCTTTCTAGAGTGTTTTCCAGTACTCTTTGTGGTGTTGGTTTGGTGGCCATAAATTTCTTCAGTTGTTCTTTGTCATGAAAGTATTTTATTTCTCCACCAATTTTTAAGGAAAGTTTTGCAGGGTACATCAATCTGGGTTGAAAGTTGTTTTCTTTCAGGATTTGGAATACTTCACTCCAAGCTCTTCTTAACTTAAAGGTTTGTGTTGAGAAATCTGCTGTGATTCTGATAGGCTTTCCTTCATAGGTGATCTGTTTCTTTTCTCTGACAGCTTTTAGTATTTTGTTCTTGTGTTGTATTTGTGATACCCTTATTATTATATGTCTGGGTGAAGATTTATTTTGGTTATGGTTAATTGGGGTTCTGTATGCCTTAGTTACCTGTATTTCAGATTGTCCTCCCATGTTTGGAAAGTTTTCTGCTATTATTTCTGTGAATAGTCTTCTCAGGTCATTACTATTGACCCCGCTTTTTCATTTATGCCTATTAATCTTATGTTATTTCTCTTGGCATCGTCTTGCAGCTGTTGAATTGTTGTTTCTTGGTTCCTTACTATTTTTAAGAGATCTTTTCTTTCATGGCCATGAGCTCCCATGCTGTCTTCAAGATCTGACATTCTATCTTCAGCTTTATTCAAGCATTTTTTCAAACTTTCCATGGAATTTTTCATTTCCTGAATTTCTCTTTGCATCTGTTTCATGCATTGTTTGTGTCTTATACTGTTCATTCAAAGTTTTGATCATTTTCTTAAGTTCTTCTATTTTTTTATCTTGCTCTTTAGATACACACAACATTTCTTTACTAATGATTCTTATTTCATTTTTTAGCTGAGAGATTATTTCTGATTTGAGTTTCTCTATAGCTTCATGGAGCTGTTTCTTTACTGCATTTTCTATCATTTCAGAAAGTTTAGTTGTGTGACTCCACTGTCTTCCATTTCAGTGTCTCTTGGGTTTGTTCTTTGTGGGCTGGGGGACTGAGACTGCCTCTTGGTCTTTCGTTTTGTCATTTTCTTCTAGGACCTGTGTGGCTCTGCGTCCTGCTAGGCTGACTAGGCATTCCCCTGGTGGGTTGCCCTGAGTTGCAGGACCGGGTAGAGCTGGATGCTGTGTGCAGCTAGTGAAGGCGCTCTCCCGGGGTATGCTGGTGGAGCTTCCACCATACTGGGTGGGGGTCAAGGCCTCCCGGTCCCAGGCAGCTAGGCGGAGCGTACCCCGGAGTATGGCTCCACGCAGACCCTGAGTCTGGCTGCAAGGAGTTCAGAGCCTCTGGAGTGTGCCAGGCAAGCCTGGGCAAGTCCCAGGCCTATAGTGCCGGGGCCCTGCTCCTAGCTGGGCGGGCCTGCGACTTCTAGGACCTGCCGCGCTGGCCGCTCCACTGAAGAATTGAGCTCGCATGCGCCCTGTGCTCTGGTGCGGAGAGTCCAAGCTCTCCAAGGCCCTGCAGCTATGCTGGCCAGTCCCTGATGAGCAGCTCTGGGGTCCTGCGCTGGGCTGGCTCAGTACCTCTGTGTCCTGTGAGGCTGGCCGGGTGTTCCCCTGGTGGGTTGTGCTGAGTCGTGGGACTGGGTGCTATCAGTCCTCTTTAAAGACATTTTTAATCTAAAATATCAGATTAAAATGTAATTTGGTAAAACAAAGAAAATGAAAACTGAGTAAGATCTAGTTATGAGAAATAAAGCTGCAGAACGAAAAATCTAAGTATTTATACTACTGTAAATACACATGACAATACATAAATTATGTGCTCAAACAAGAAAATATCATGGACCAATACTGAGAGGGCATTAAACCAATAATGTATGCCTAAAGTTCATAAAAAGAAAACAATGTATTACCCTAATGTTGTATACATACATTATTCAACGTTTTGATCATTTTCTTAAGTTCTTCTATTTTTTTATCTTGCTCTTCTTTAGATACACACAACATTTCTTTACTAATGATTGACAACATTAGGGTAATCCATTGTTGCTTCTGTCAAGCTGGGGAAATTCCAAATTCAAAAAATCCAAAAGTGGGCATCTGAGACGAAATAAAAATGGCAAGTAAATATATGAAAAAATGTTCAATGTCATTGGTCATTCGAGAGATGTAAATTAAAACAACACTGAGATTCCATTTCACTCTGCAAAGAATGGCTATCATCAAGAAACCAACCAATAACAAATGCTGGAGGGGCTGTGGGGAAAAAGGAACCCTTCCACACTAGTGGTGGGAATACAGACTGGTGCCAACCATTGTGGAAATCACTATGGAGATTTCTCAAAAAACTAGGATTAGAGGTCTCATTCAACCTATTTCCCTTCTGGGTATCTTCTGGAAGAATTAAAAACTCCGTACCATAGCGATATATGCACACCCATGTTTATAGCAGCACAATTTGCAATAGCTAAATCTTGGAAACAACCTGAATACCCATCAACCAAGGAATGGATAAAAAAAGATGTGGTCTTTTTGTGCAATGGAGTACTACTCAGCCACAAAGAAGGATAAGCCTGAGACTTTTATAGGTAAATGGTAAATGTGAACCAGTGGAATGAGTATGATCTGTAACACTGACCTGAACTGGGTGTCTAGGTTCAGCCAACAGTGAATAAGGCTCGTGGGGACCAGTATACCTTATTTCAGACGTAAAGTGGTGTAAGGCAGGTATATTACCTTTAACAATCTGCACAGGAGGTCTAAACCAACTTGCTGAATTTTGATGTTGTTTTAAATATTTACTACAGGCAGTCGATGTGCCATAAAGTGATCCTCATCCTCAGTGGAAAAACTGTGCACCCTCTTCCCCCAAACACAAACATTTAACATTAAGCAGGTGTACGTTGCTCCAGTTGGAAAACTGTTGTTAACATGATTTGGATCATCTAGTAGTTGCTGCCTCAGTCACCACACATGAAGTGAACCAAAGCTGCTTAGGAGAAGAAACATGAATGTGTATCAGTAAGATTAAAATGAGACTGTCCTGGGCCTCATCTTATATATGAATCTGCAGCAGAGGGAATCTATGCTCAGGCTGCCACTAATGGGCATCAGGTACAAGTGGAAGGACCAAAACTGGCCATGTCCATGGAGCACAAAGAAGAGGTGGCAAACCGAGCATCAGGCCAGATCTTCAGGCACAACTGCTAGCTGATGAAGATCACATGACTGTTTTGGCAGGCTGCTATGTCAGAACTAGAGTCAAAGATCTCTTTCCTGTATCTTTCAGTACCTAAGCTATTTCCTTCCAGATGCTGGAATTGAAATTCTTCCTTAACTGCCGCATCCTTTTCTAGCCATGTTCTGCTGACAAAGTCCAAACATGGAAGGAAAGAAAGACCCATGTTCTGCTGACAAAGTCCAAACATGGGAGGAGGACATTTTCTAAGAAAAGGCCGCAGCATAAAAATTGGCTTTGTGGAAACGGGTTAATGTTTCTTGGGAACTACTGTGTTAACTTGTGCTCTGATCCAGTTCGAAAAATTTCTCTTCTTTCTTTCCCATGCATAAAATCAGTAAACAAAGTGCGGACTCTCTAAGAACAAAAGGATAGTTAATAAAATGTTTTTCTACTACTAATGGTTTAGTGGTCTGATACCGACTCAGACCGACGAGGCCAAGGCCAGAGTAGAAGTTTGAGAGCTTTTGATGATAATAATAATAACCAGCTGGCTGGAGCTGCCTGGGAACCTCCTTACAGAGAGGTTGATATATTACTATAGAGGCGAGGTAGATAACACGTCCTTGCAGCTGCAAGAACATCACAGGGAGATAGGGGGGCTAAATTATGGCTGAGTATAATCTTATGCTTTGTAGGCTTCTAGATAGGATACCACTATGGAGCACTTATTAGTAGTAAAAACACGCTTCTAGGTCTTTAACTAGATATAAATTTTCTGCCTATGCTAATTAATCATGTAACTATAGAAACCATGTTATCATAGAAACACCTGTTGATTTTCTTTTTTTATCTAAACTTTCAACCCTGGCCAGAAAAAAGTATATAACATTCTGTTTGAACTTACAATAAACGAAGCAGATTCACACAGTCTCTGAGCTGTTTGTGTGTCTGTTTTCCACGTGCCGACACTCAGCCCACCTTCGGGGACTCTGTGGACCTAGCCTGGCTGGACCGCGGCACTTAACAACGAGATCGATATGTCTCAACCTAACACATACAATTCTATTTTCTCACCATTCTCTACTTCCTGCAGCCTTTCATTTGGAAGAGTTGGGTTCAAGTGGGACAGGGGTATTTTTAAAAAGCTCATGAAGACCCACTACATTCTTTACTTTGGCCTCTGTGGGCCACTGTAGGAAATAGAAGAGCAAACTGAGGAAAAGGAAACAACTATAAAGAAAAGGGGAAGGGAAAAACACGGGACAGTAAAGGATACACAGAAGACAGGCAAAGGGGTTTTACAATATGCAACTTATAGACTTTAAGGCAGAAAATAAAGGAATAGAACAAAATGAAGGAAACTAATCCAAGAAAACTCTCCAGCATTAAAAAGAGTAACAAATTCACACGTCTACAAAAAAAGAAGACATTACAACATTCTCTAGGAAAACTATGGACTTCAAAACTTAAAAATCCTATAAAGTATGAAATTTACGTATAAGACAGTTATGTATGTGGACGACTCAGGCCATCAAGACCAATAGTAATTTATTTTCACAGTGTGCAGCCCCAAAGAGTGGTGCTACTAATCTGCTACTCTGTCCAAGAGGCAGACCAGACAGGTAGGGCATTGGCAACAGCTAAGAGGCAATATAAACGTAGTAAATGTCATTGCAGGGCTAGTGATTCCTTAGGGAGAAAGAAACTGACTTGTGTGTAGACTAACAAATGGAGTGGTCATGCCAGCTGTTGATTTTACAGTTAGTGTTTGGTTAAAAAAGGAATAGCAGCGCAAACACAACCAGCTTTTATCTTAACTGAATATATCAGTAACCAGGCATTTGAGGAAATCACAGTGAAATGGAGAGCCTTGTTGAACTCAGCAATTTTACTTCAGATTGTGGAAACAGGCATTTGGTGTCCAAGAAAAAGTTACTGCTACTATTTCATTAATACTTTAGATTATTCAAGGTCAAGTAGCTGTGCTCTTGAATTTTCATTTGACTGGAGATATTTATATCCAATAAAAGCTGCCTTGCAGTCACTGAATCCTAGTTGACTTATGTCAAAATGTAAAGGCCAAACGGTAGAGTCAGAAGGCCTCCATGGGTTAGGTATTGTATTTAGTTTCAATGAGAGTTTAGTACCAGTTTAAGAGCAGTTCTTTTTAAAGAAAGGTGCTATAACGCTTGGAAACAGTATTCCTGGGTGGTCAGGTAGCTAATACTGACGCTGTTGTCTTTTCTCCAAGATTCTTTGCTGTGTGTGCTATTGTGCTGTCCCAGGACGGGACAGTCCATATGGTAGTCCTGGAGTGAGGCAGTCCTTTCTCTGACCTTCATGGTCATTCATTCATAGCTATTAATACTAGTTATATATGTAGACGTGGAATCAAAACAACAGTACATCAAAGTAATCAAGCTTTGGCAACTTTTTCTATAGGAACACGGGTCATGAAGGGTGTGCCAGAGTGACAACAAAGCTATCAGAAGACTTCTATACACAACTTCCCAACAAGACAACAGAGAAAGAGGTTGGCGGTGGTGACAAAATTTGAACATATACCTTTTTTTTTTTTCCAACCCATGGTGGTACTTGTCCTTCCTTTTCCACAAAGTAATGTCTGCTCACATCTCATCCTTTTCTCCAAAAATGTCAAGAACCATCAAAGTCTAAGGTTTGATATTGTCCAACTTACAAACTAGTAAATCAGTTCTCTATTGTTTCTGGTAGAAAATATGAGACTCCTGGTTCAAGACAAAGGACTTCATTACTCATGACATAGCAGGGATCATGAATATTGTTTTGGCCCCCAAGATCACAAGAAGTGACCAAATTTGGACCTAGATTGCTACCACACAAACACAGATACACATTTCAGCTAAGGAACACCAGGCCTGAGGGAATCACTGCTTTACAGTAAGCTATAAACAATCTTACTTCTTTCCCCAGTCCTGAGGGAAATACAGCCTCATTCCTCAAGATTACCTGCTGCAAAGACAACACTGAGAAATGGCCCAGGAAAAGTGATGTCAAGGTTTTCCATTTTTTTGCTGGTCAGACCAAGAAACAACATGCAAGGACTAATTACCAACGCCCATGGTCCAACAGCTTGTTTCTATCAAAAATTATAAAATCTGACACAAATTATAAACCAGAAACCAATAAAAATCAATTTTAAACATTATAAAAATTTAAAATGCAATAAGAAAAGAAAAATGTACGAACAGTTTTAAAGTAAATTTATTAATGCTATAAAGGAACAGGTAATTCCTATGCTATGTCAAGTCCAGAATAACATGATTGCCTAATCCTATAGCTAGGATTACTCTGATAAAAACATTAAAAATATCAAACAAATACACAACAAATCTCATTTAGTAAAACAGAAACAAGAAAACAAAAGTAATCTTAACTTGAAAGCAATTTAAGATTATCTCATATCACTGAGTTTTCCTTAGAAATGCAAATGCATAGTATTTTAAAGTGTATTATATTAGCATGAATGAGAAAAACTTTGCATTCATTTCAATAGATGAAAAAAATTATAGGCAGTTATTTTTTAAGTTTTAGAAGACAGTATGATACCATGACACCATGTTATCAGATAAAATTCAGTAGACATAATAAATTCTTCCTAAATTAACAAACATGCTATACATAATTCAAATTAACCCCTGCCAGAACATTTCTGGGAAAAGGGGAGGGATTCTAATGCTAACCTGAAAGCATCAACATATGCAAAGAGCTAAGAAATTATGAAGTTAAAAAAAAACTAGCCATGCAGAGGAAGCTGCCCTATCAGATACTGGAATCGAGTATAAAGCAATAAATACTAAATATTGTGTCACTGCTGTAAGAAATAGATAATGGAGCAGGATAAACAACTATGAAACAGACCATAATATACATGTAATGAATATAATAATCAGCTGGCCATTTTAGAGGGAAAAACTGACTGGGTCCTTATCTTTGGTGCAAATAAATTATACATAGATTAAAATTTTTAAACAAAAGGAAAAACTAAAAAAGTGTTATGATTTGTGTCTAGATGTTCCTCAAAGTCTCATATAGTCACAGGGACAGGCTTCTAGAGTTTGTGATTGAATCATAGTCCGCTGCTGGGATTATGGGTGTGAGTGCTACACCTGCCCTGGGGTGGGAAGCCTGCACAAAGGAGGGAAAGAGTCTTGCTCTTGTTCTCCTCTCTTTTGCCCTTGTTGCTTTTGTTGTCTTCTGCCACCATGAACTGTTGCTCCTCTGCCACACCACCCTACTTTGGAGCCAGCCAATTATGGACTGAAATCTGTAACACAACTGTAAGTTCTAAATAAATCTTTCCTTCCTTACTTTTGGGTGTTGGGTATTTTGTCTCAGCAAAGAAGAGAAAAGTAACCAAGTCAGAAAGCTACTGGAAAATGTAAAATCTCTCAATCAGATGTAGGAAAAACTACGTATACAAAAACAATGTAAAAGCTACATGCGCAGGAAATAACTGATTATATAAATATAAAGGCTTTCTGCATATTAAAATCAATGTCAAGTTTAACAACATTAGAAAAGCTTAAAACAAGTATTAACATGAATTACTAAATGTGTATTATTTTATATACAAAGAACTATTTCAAGATCAAAGAAACAACTTACTTTTTAAAGTATAAATAACCAGGCAATAAAACACCCTAGGAGCTACTACTTTGTAAAACAAAACACTAACATAATAATAACTTCCTTCTTAATATAATAATAATTTCCTTTTTCCCTTCATTTTTAAATCCAATATATACAAAAAATAAAAACATTTGTATAACACACAATTTAAAAAAATCATCACAACCTATATTATTTTTTTAGTTGTGTAATACTCTAGGTATTCACCTTATATTTAGAGATAAAGAGTAGTCCAAATATATTCTGTTTGGCATGTTTACTTTGAAACCAATTTGTTTGTGTAAAACTTACACATATTCTACACATTATGGTATTTTGTTATAATGTATATTCTCAAAGTTAATCAAGACAAAATATTCTCAGATACATTAAGTTTTTCAATACAAATACAAATTCTTGAATAGGTAATGTCCTAGAATACTAAAATTTTAGCTTTTTCAAATTCTGTTCTTTCAACACCACTTCTTTCTGGTTATTATTATTTTACCTTGAAGTAGCCTTCTTCAGTAGCTTTTTCATTTTATTAATTTTGCAGGTGTGTTTTTCATGAATAACCACAAACGCATTACAACCATCTGGTGGTGGTTCATCAGCAGCAATCTAAGATTTCAAAAATGACTATTAGCTACTGTAGTTAATAACCACAATTTTGTTTTAAAAAACCTCATACATTAGTTTGATTCAAATAAAGCCATCCACTACTAAGTTATTGTTCTAATGAAAATAAAAATTGTATATAAGTAGAATCTAGGATACATTTTAATAAAATAAACTTTATCCTAGGAAATATAGGCTTCAAAGTTACTGAGATAATTCTATCAGAATTTTAATTACAGGGCAGAGCAGTTGTCCTGGATGGCTGAGCCTTGGGTTCCAGGCACCTGGGACTCACAGCTCTTTGGACCAGATACCAAGTTGTGCTACAACCATATAAATAATTAACACCTGAAGTCTCAATGTAACATGGACATTAACAGTGATGACAGATAAATACAGATGCTTGGGAATCAAACACTAGGTGAAACACTATAAGGCATTAACAAACATGTCCACAGGAACTTGTCTGTCTTATTACTGGTAGAACTCAGCTAAAAGAATTTAAGAGTTTCTAGTATTTTCTATCGCTGAAGCTGAGTCAGAAACCCTGATGCTTAAGCTCTATTCTAGATATAGCTCCAACTCCTTCAGAATATAAGGAAAAGAGATAATATTTCCATAATGATAAATCTTTGGTTATACAGGTTTCCCAATGAGTGAACCATGATGACCATATTGTAGGGACTTGCCACAGTATGTCTGCTTCCTGATCTACTGGTGGTACAAGATCAACAGTGGGGTTAAACAGCTTGGATGAATCTTTTTGTGGCAGAACTTTAAGGAATTGTAGCACTGCTTACCCTGAAGAATTTTAATTACAGTTTATTTCAGTAATGATGTGTCCTCATAATGTCTTTATCTCAAGTAACTATAAAATACTTACATATTCACTTATAATCAGTGACAAAATGATGCCATATTCAGTGATAAGCTATGGGACTAAAATAAGTTTGGAGGTCATTCTGAATGACAGACGGTCACATTAAATAGCTCTATGTACACCAGTATCATGCCTCTTTGCATTTTTACACACCTGTTGAAACATCTGAATAGCCGGAGAGTATGCCCTTATAGAGAAAGCAAACTTTAAAAGATTGATGTGTAAATCATCTAAAAACTGTCCAGCTTTCTTCAGGATTAAATTGTAATATGAATAAGCTGATTCTATAAAAAGAAATAAAAAGAAAAGTACATTAGTACTTACATCTGATACACTGGCACATTCTTTATTGGAAAGCTAACTTAACCACTATGATACAGTTGTATTTTAAGTTTGATTACGGAGGATGCTAGAGAAAAATGGAAAAACCAAAATCTCTATTACTAACATTGCTTTATTTCTTTCAGTGACCACCAAGCAATCAGCACATGGTCAGTTGAAAGTAATCCTGCCACTGACATCTGTCTGGGACATGCCTACATTTCAGACCAGACCATCCCAACACTGTGGGGTTACACTACAAGGATGACGGTCCATTACACAATTTAAGAGAAAAAACTATGAATAGCACAACACATTAAAGAATTATAGTTTATAAACTTTACAGTATATGTATGATGAAATTCCACTACAATTTGGTGCAGATAGCTAAGTGAATTTAGTGTGTCCATAACACTTTAGGAGATAAAATGTGAACTAGATCTTTAGAAGAAAGTGTTATCTTGTCTGGTATTGAAACGAACTAACCTGAGCTGTTCCTTCCCTCTTCTATACCCATCTCCAAAGAGCCTAAGGACACAAAAAAGGAGGATGGATCATAGAATTCAATTTTAAAACTCTTCGACACTCCCAAAGATACAGAGAATCCTTGAAAAAGGCAATGGCAGAAAACAATGGAAGATCAGAAATGGAAAGGACTGGTAGCACTAATGGGGATAAGAAAGAAAAGAACTTTCTATATGTGCCCTTTTCTTTTCTTCAGACTACCCCATGTGTAATCATTATCTGCATCATTGCCACTGTGTGAAAAAACTGTAGTTCCACTCCAGGTTCAGCCAGAGGTAATAAGGTAACAGTGGGGCAGCTCTAGAATGCATCCAGTATAAGCATTCATAGTTTGGACCCTGGATATTTCTGGTAATATCTTTACTCTTTTACATCTTCACAATGGCTTACTGTTGTAATTTTCCTAACCAAAAAGCAGAGTTCCAGTAGACGCCATGCAGTTCCTAGGGTCAGGATTCCCAGATATAAAGACAGATGACAAAAGGGTATGGCCAAAACCAGATGGGAACACCAGACAATCGCTTTCTCAAAGAAAGGATGATATGGTTGGAATGAAACATTTTGGGGATCTGGGATATGGGATTGCTCGCTAACTGCAACAATGTTTATTACTTGGCCACAACTGTTAGGCCCTTGACCTTCAGGTTCCTCTGTGAGACCTGAGACTTAGGAAACCAATGCAAATATGTGGACATTATTGCTTTTGCCATAATAGTCTTCTGTCTCTGATCCAGGGGTCCTGTTTCCACCAGCATCCATGAAAATTAACTTTTAGCCTTTTGAGTAGGGAAACAGTTAGACCCTTAAGTATACTCAATGTTTACAAAAATAATGGAATGCAGACAGATACAGGGATTTCTGCAGAACAAAACACTGACTCTGATGGTTCGATTATTAGGAAGTGAGGGATATTCTTGGGCACTGATAGAACGCTAACAAAACTGTAGAGTCAATTCATTTTGTTGTTTGTTAATGAAAATGAGAAAATGAAGAAAGGGGGTAAATAAGCCAGGAACTGGGAAATAAGTTCAGGTATTTCTTTAACAATGTCTTGGTGGCACCTTATGACAAAATTGCTCCCATAGTCCATCACGCCAACCTATGGCTTTCCAAAGATGAGAGTCAGCAGGAGGACTGCTGCACATTCGAGGCTACCCTGGGCTACATAGTGAGTTCAAAGCCAGCCTGGAATACATAGCAAGATTCTCAAAAAAACAAAACAAAACAAAAAACAAAAACAAAAAAAAAAACCCACAAAAAACTGACAGTTATATTTCATTTCTCATTTACACGACTTTTCCCTGGCTTAACAAGGTCAACAATTATGTCATATGTTTTAGACTCTTATTATTAATAAATTCAATAGAATTATTTTAGTAACTATTACTTTGACATAATTTCCTTTAGGTTCAACCTAGAAACACTTCTTAGAAGTAGAATTTGGGTACTTTTGAGCTTATATGCCAACTTGTTAATGATCTGCCATCAGACTGTGCAAGTGTTTTGTTTCATTTAGATATAGAATGCTTCAATACCTAAGGAATTTAAATGTTCAAAACTGACAAGAATAATTTTTAAATGGTATGCAAATAAAAAGCAGCACTGAATAAGGCCATAAAATATGTACAGAGAAAAATAGATTGAGGATAGATAAATGTGATTTTAGATGAGATAGGAAAGTAGGTGTTAGATTTTTTTTAAAACTATCATGAAACCCTGACACATTAATCTATCCTTTTTTTATCTGATTACTGCAACTAAAATTACTATGCAAATACAAAGATAATAAATATTTTCTTGATGATCTGAAAGATTACTAAGCTGTCAAAATTCCTCCATACCATCCACGTCTGTTTTTTGGTACTTTCCTTCCCTACTACCTGGCTAAATTCTACCATTCAACTCAACCCCAGCATTCATCACCGCAAATGCTGTCCTGCTCTCCCTGAAATACTGATGAGGTGACTTTTTTATGTGTTCATGTTGTGTATGTCCCTATTAAAGCTCTTATCACCTAATAGTATACTTCACTCTCTTGCTGTCTCCATCATATTATAGGGTTCTAAGAACATAGATCATGTTTATTCATCTTTGTATTACCAGTAAGCAGTGCCCTGCATCTATGACTAAAACAATGATTATTAAATAATGATTTAAAAATATCATTAAAGGCATGTCTGAGCTCTTCATTTAAAAAATTTATTAAATCATAAAACTGCTTAACTTCAAGGCTGCTTGAGCCAAAGAGGTTCCAGTAAAACAACACTTAATTTGAAACTGTTTATCTTACATTTATACTCAGGAATAAAACCGTGCACTATTTAATCACCCAGAGTAAAAAGTTTTCTGTGTTTAATAGGTAAACATTTCATCCTTAAGGTATTCCATGTTCATATCATCAATTCTTTGTAGTGATAAGAAAGTACCTTTTCTTTAGAATAATTAAGCCTGTAGCTTCCGCTACAAAAACTTTACTTTTTTATATCTTTAATCTTATTTTTTGTTTGTTATTTTTTGAGATAGTGTCTCACTATGTACTTTAGGTTGGCCTCAAACTCTTGCAGTCTTCCTGCCTCAGCCTCTGGAGTGCTGGGATTACAGACTGTTTAATTTTTTAACTTCCCTAATAAACAAATTAATAAATACTTGCTAAGTCTGAGGAAGATAGACATTTGTAAGTGTAAACATATACCCCCAAACATATATAAAACAGGAATTACTAACTCTGTCTTATAGTGAAGTGAAAACATATTGGTTACCAGACTTTTTGAGGGCAAGTATTAAAAATCTCTTTAAGAGCAAATATACCCCGGATAATAAAAATGTAATACTGCAGGTCAGTATATACTTGTAATGTGTATCATAAAGAGTGAACCTTAATGTTAACTATGGACTTTGGATAATAAAAATGATGCAACATTTTAGTTCAACAATTGCAACAAATGTACCATTCTGGTGGGAATGCTGACAATAAAGGAAAGCTATTCATATGAAGGCAGGAAGTAAATGGGAAATTTCTGTACTTTTGCTCCCTTTTGCTATAAATTTAAAAGTAAATGCTAATTAAAAAGAATAAAAGTACTACTACTAGATGCAAAACTAATTATCTCAAATAAATATACATTAAAGGAAAGCCATAACTAAACAATTTTTATTTCTTATTACAATGCACTATCCAAACATTACTAATTACATGAGTTTACTCACAATAAAGTATTAAAGCCTTATACTTTTGGAAATGGATACTGGAATAGTTTCCACTAAATATTTTTCAAATTCAATATTCACAATTACTTACCCAATTCAGCATTTATTTATTACCATTAAAGATAATAAAGCCAATGTATGAACATTAATACAAACTTTGTATGTTAAATTTTGCACATTACTTACCTCTTTGCTTATAAATTGATAATTCTTGTACAGTTTCCAAAAACTGCCAAAATTTTTCATTGCTTTCTTCTGCCATAAATTCACTATTAAAAATAGTAATCAGTTAATGGAAATAAAAATGATTTAGACACTATAAACTACTCTTTAAAACTAAATCACATATTATGACAATTATAAAACCTCCACAAACTAATACCAAAATACTGACTTTCATTCACTGTAACACAAAAAGAAATTTATGATTCTTACCTCAGGTATCACTTTGAACTACAGGCATATAATAATGCCAGGAAAAGTCTGCATATGAAATTATTTTTGGCATTTCTTTATAACCAATACTAAAAACTGGATAATTTACCTTCTCTCTTCATATGAAATAGCACTGAGAAATATAATTTAATGATGATGAAGAGAGAGTGTTATATAAAAGTCATTTACTTAGTTGAAAAATCTTTTCTATTACTTGAAAACCTTAAAAAAAATTGGAAATGGATGTATTACACTAAACCTTTGACTTAAAGTCTAAATAGGCTTTCATTTTTTTGCACAAGAGTGCAAAGAAAAAATGGGTAGAGGTTTTTAGGAACTGTAAAATAAAAGATTATTTGGTCTATGCAGAACAAAGTGTAAGACACTATGAACAAGTAGAAAGAGCCACAAACCAATGGTACACGTCTTTTGTTATTGCCCACTCTGTCTCTCTCTCTAGCCCTGGTAAATTTTAACTAATGCCCAATATAAATGGAAAGCATTGAGGATGTGCAACACACATACTGAGTAACTTATTCTTGTGAGTATGAGACGGCCACTAAAGAGGGGAAAAGGAAATGGAAAAAATTCATTCGTTAATATAAACTTGACAAAGACTGCAATTTAAATAAGAAACTCGAAAACCACTGCTGCTATTAATGATGCCCAAATCAATGGCTTGAGGAAATAAAGGAAACAATTATTCATAACCTATTTAGTGTTAGTTAAAACACTAAATAGGATATGAAAAAGGTACAAAATATTAAATAGGTGCAACACTTAATACTCCACTGACTTGATCAAACAGTTACAGACATACTTAAGTACAGGTTGAATATTCCTCATTTGAAATGCTTGGGACAAGAAATATTTCAGGTTTTCCTGGATTTTAGAGTATTTGCATATATACAGAACAAGCTATTTTGAGGATGGTATCCAAGTCAAAACATGAAATTCATTTACATTGTACTTACACATAACTTGAATGTAATTTTATATTGCAGTTTTAGTGCACCTGATTTTTTTTATTGGTTCAGTTTATTTTTTAATTTTTATTTTAAAGACAATAAAATCAAGCAAAATAAAATAGAATAAAGCAAATCAAAACAAAACAGTATAAGTGACACAGGACTTCAAAACAATAGAAAATCAACAATGGTTATCACAGTGCCTCTTGTTGTCTTCAAAATAGTTGCCCATACCTTCAGACAGTAAAAATCAAACGAAACAGAACAGAATAGAACCAATAAAAACAAAACAATGAACGCAATAAAGGGCTTCAAAACAAGTTAATAGTAAATCCAAAATGGGTACCATAATATATCTTGTTATCTTTGAAACAGCTGCCCATGCCATCAGCTATAATAAAATCAAACAAAACAAAACAATAAAACCCAACAAAACAATGAAAATGATACAGGGTTTCAAAACAAGATAATAGGGAATTAACAATGGCTATGACCTTCAGAAGGAGATCCCTCACAGCTACAACACTACATATTGTTATCCTCTGAATAGATGATCAGACTACTGGTTTTAGACCTGCAAAGTCAGTGAAACATGAAACACTACAAGCATTAAATTGTATTTTACCTCAATAGCTATCATCGCAGCCTGTGTTTCTCTGGATCAGATGGTCCCTTATGGCAGCAGGGGGATGACAACAGGAGGGTGGGGGTGGGTTGGCCCTTGTTGTCTCCCAGCCCATGAGCTGGAAGGGGTTGGCATCTGGCTCTCCCGTCAGCACCTCGCACATGATGCCAATTTACAGGGAATGCTTGCTTCTTGTTGACTTCTTGTTCTCTTCCACCCGAGTTTGTGAATGGCATTGAGTCACAGGAAAAGGCTGGCATCTGGCTGACCCCTCAGTAGCCCACACATGGCACTGATTTGCAGGGAGGGCTTGCTTCTTGGTGACTTGTTCTCTTCCCCCACAGTCCAGTTCACCTGAATTTTGACTGCACCCTGTCACATAAAGTCAGGTGTAGAATTCTCCACTTGTGGTATCAATATGACAAAATGTTTTAGAGTATTTCAGATCTAGGATGCTCAACTTGTACTGTGAACCACAGGTAAAAGTATGATCCTTCAAAGTGATCACTTTAATAAAGTACTCACACTTATTTCCTCAATATACCACTGCCTTTAAGCACATTTGGAAATCTTTTGGAATTCTGATATCTATGCCAGGCTTCAACTGAGATGGTTGAGTACATCCATGAATCATATGCCTAACCTATGCAGCAAAGGACTGTCAGGTCACAGTCTTAGCGTTCTGTCCAGAGCACATATTCCCAGAATTTTCTAAAGCTAGCACTCTTTATTACATGAATAGATTAAGAAACTTTCAAATTATCAACCGTTGACTCCTTTTTCCTTAATCATTCTTTTTTAATGTCTTTCCTCTCTCACTGTACTACAAGCAGCAAGGGTAAATCCACTAGCGCCTTCAACCTTCAATTTTGTTTGGAAATCTCAGTCATCTATCTGGAGTTCACTTTTTCAATTGTTTTTCACCAACTATAGACTGCAACCTATCCAGTATTCTGCTGCTAAATAACAAAGGTTACATTTCTTTCAGTTTCTAATAACATGCACCTCAATTCCTTCTGAGCCCCTGCCAGAATTCACTTCAATATTCTTATTTCTAGCAACATCCTGTCAATGCTACGTATTTTTCAAGTTAACAGCAGGTAGTTCTAACACACTTTTTACTTCATTGTAAGTCTTCATTAGAATTATTCTTAATGCCAAATTTTTTCATTTGGTAGTATACTCGAGGTTGCCTGGACTTTTTCTACTACATCTCTCAAAACTTTTCTAGCCTTTGTTCAATTCTACAGTTACTCTATATTTTTGGGTATTTATTACAGCAAAATTTCACTTTTTAACATCAAAATCTGTATTAGTTTCCTAGAGACTTTACAAGAAATTATAAAAAACGAAGTGGGTTGAAACAAAAGAAACTTATTTTCTCATGATTCTGGGAAAGCAGACATCCAGAGGTGTTGGCAAAGCTACATTCCTTCTGAGGTTCTAGGGTGGACTCCTTCCTTTCCTCTTCCAGCTCTGATGGTTACAAGTGTTTCTGGACTTGAGGATGATTAACTCCATTCTCTAACTCCACCTTCACACAGCCTTCTTCTTGACTCAGTGTTTTCATCAGTCTTGCACAAGGACATTTTGGAGTCCACTCAGATAACCCAGTATTAACCAAGATCCTTAATTATAATTGCAAAGACCTCTTAACCACATAAAGTGTCATTCATAGGTTTGGGAGTTAAAGCATGGATATATCTTTGAGGGTGCTGGCTTTCCATCCGACACAAGAAATAAGGTTAGTAAATCATACCTGAGCTAGATCAGGAAGGACTTAGATTGGGAGTATCCTACAGGAATTACAATCCAAACTTTTTTTTTTAAATTATATAACAAAAAAGAATGTACAGAACATTAGAAAAATATTGGCAAAAATACAAATGTTATGAATGCTATATTATTTTTAAAAGAACAATTCACAGTAAAAATGAAATCGGAAAATGACCCTGTAAAAACTTTTCACTCAAAATTCTTTTTAACTATCTTATTTTTTTATATACATATACATAGTTTTTCTTTGTCATGCAAGTGCAACAATATGATGCTTACACATGTGTGACTTATTTCACTAAGTATGTTCTCAAGGCACATCCATTTGCCTATAAAAATGTCCAGTTTATTGTTCTTTATAGCTGAATAGTATTCCATTAAATAGAAACACCACATCTTCTTTATCCATTCCTCAGTTGATGGGCATTTAAGTTGTTTTCAAGATGTGGCTATCACAAATTTTGCTGCTATAAACATACACCGCTGTGGTATGATGTTTTTAGTTCTTTTGGGAAGATACCCAGAAGGGGACTAGCTGGGTCAAATGGGACCTCCTATCCTAGCTTTTTGAGGAATCTCCACAGTGACTTCCACAGTGGTTGCACTAGCCTGCATTCCCACCAACAGCAGAGAAGGGTTCCTTTTCCTCCACGGCCCCTCCAGCATTTGTTATTGGTTGACTTCTTAATACTAGCCATTCTTTCTGGGGTGAGGTGGAATTTCAGTGTTAATTTCCGTCCTCAAATGACCAGTGCTGTTGAACATTTTTTCATGTATTTATGTGCTGTTTGTACTTCTTTATCTGAAAAGTGTGTGCTCATCTCGATACCCATTTTTGGATTGGGTCTTTAAATCTTGGAGGACTGATTTTTTTTTAAGTTCTCTATATGTTCTCAATAGTAATCCTTTTTTTGAGGGACTGCTGGCAAACTTTTTTCTCCCACATTGTGGGCTGTTACTTCACTTTGTTGGTACAATCCAGACTCTTAAGTCAAACAGAAACTCAGACACTGCAACTATCAGCCTAAGACTGGGATAAATTAGACTGATTTATAACTAAGTATGTTATCAGAGAGATGTAGGGAAGCTCTGGGAGAGATGGGGAAAGGATTGAATAAGGCAACATATTTAAGCTAGAATCATTAATTAACAAAAACTGCTTTAGCATCAAGGAAATGCAATGTATTGGGGTAATGATGTCTCTTTTTAGGACCACTCACTATTGCTTTGGTGAAAGAACAAAAGCAGTTAGCTTAAAATTGCTGAATATGTCTGGAGCAGTTTCTGTATCCTTTGTTCTGTTCTATTCCACTGACCCACATGACTGTTTTTCTGCCAATACCATGCTGTTTTTATCACTGCAGCTTCGTAGTATAACTTGAAATCTAGGATGGTGATGCTTCTTGAGTAGCTCTTGTTGCCAGGTTTGTTTTTGCTATTCTGGGTCTCTTCTGGTTCCATAAGAATTGATAAAGAAAACAGCATTTATACACAGTGGAGTATCACCCACCACAAAGAAGGATAAACTTGAGCCGCCTGTAGAATGGATCCACCTTGAGACCACACTGTTAAGCGACATAAATCAGACAAACAAGCTTGAATATCACATGGTTTCTCTTATACAAGAAACCCAAAATATAAATAAAGAACAAAATAAAAGACAGATGATAGGAAATAGCGAGATACATCTTTTGCAAAAGGGAAGAAGACCAAGAAATGCAGGGAAGAGGGCAGTGAGAGATGAAAGGGATGAACGAAGAATTAAGATATGTTATGTCTACGTATCAACTCCCACATGGAATATAATCAGTATTTACAGCAAACACGTAGCAATAAAAATGAAAGTTAGAAAACAAACCAACCAACCTTCATACCGGCTAAGAGAAAGTTTCTACTTTTGCTTAGTAGGCTACTAAGAGACAAGTTTCGTTCCAGCAGAATCAATGACCCCTCATGAACTAATTATGGTGGAAAACATAAAAAAAAAAATTGTGAGCAGCGAGCCTACGCTGGGACGGCCTGCCTGTAATCACGCATCTTGGTGCTTCCAGCAGTCTCTGCTTTAGTGCCGGAAGGAAACGCCACATCTGACCCCTGTTTTTCTCTTTCCCTTCTGTAAAGTGTTAATAAGGTCCGCACAGAGTTAAAGCAGGGGTGCAGATGAGGCGGAGAGCGGTGCCCGGGTCCGGGATGGCGCCGCCAGGGGGAGCGGCCGAGCAGCCCGGCCGCGCGGCCCACAGGGTGATGCTCCAGGCGCCGAGAGCCGCCGGCGGGCCAGGCGGACACCGGGGTCTGAGGCGCCGCCTGCGTCCCGGGCACCCGCGACCCGCCAGCCTCGCTCCGAGGCCCCGGCCCGCACCCACCTCGCCTCCAGCAGCAATGGGGTCTCCGGCCACTTGGCGGCCAAACGCGCCGTCACCGCCTTGGACGCGCAGGCCGTGCGGGCGCCCAGCAGCCACAGCCACAACGCCGTGGAGCCCAGAAGCAGCCACACCGCCTTCGCGGCCTTCGCCGGTGCCATGGTCCGCGGGAGAAAGCGCGCGCTAGTGAGCGTCTCGTACCCGCCACGCTACTCCGGGCGCGCGGCCGCCCACTTCCGGCGGGGGGAGCCCGAGTCCGTTCCTCAGGGTCCGGCCGGGAGGGGCCGCGCGCATGCGTATTGTTGCCCGGCGCCGTCGTCTTGGCATCGCGGACGGCGTCCTGCGGGTCTCAGACCGAGGGCGTGGGCGGCGGGCTTCGGGAGGCGGGCTTCGGAGACCCGGGGATGCCCGAACCAAGGAAGTGGGGAGTCCTGGGACCCTGCCCGCCTTCTAGAAACCTCTCCCATGTGCCAGGGCAGCTCAGCTCTTAGCTGCTCCCTGGCTTTGTTAAAATTTTGAGCCCTGAGTCTCGGCTCGTGTTTCTGATGCCGTGGACCTGTGCTGGGACCCAACAACTCGCATTTAAGTTCCGTCAGGTTCCCACCTGGGGATTCATTAGGGCTGGAGACTTTAGGCCCACCCCAGACCTACTGGATCCAAACCTCCAGTTTAACGAGAACCCCAGGTGATCCTCATGTACCGGAAAGTCTGGAAGGCTGTGCTCTAAAGCGTTCAGGTGACAGTGCAAAGAAAAGTGCTAGTAAGTGATCGGTGTTTGGCTACAGTAAAACACGGTAACGAGAGGCAGGAAGGAGAGTTCGGGGGTGCAGCGATCCATTACTCTCCAGCCCGTCTTTGTCCTAGAGGGATACTGGATTTCTTCAAGTTGCCACAATTCTGTTTTTATTTTTACCCCTCCCCGCCCCCCAGTTTATATTCTTCCCTAGAAGACCTTGTTTTGGAAATTCTGCTCAGATAGGTCTCAGTTCCAAAGTTTACGCTTCGTTTCCTGGTTTCTCCTACTTGGTAGGCTCTATCCCTCTTTTAAATTTCTCTAAGCTGTTTAGCTGTCATACAGCCCCTGCATCCTCGCTTTAGATTTTGATTTCAGTATTTGTTTATTTCTCTGACTAAAAATAGTACATTCCCTGAAGACTCACCTTACTCATTATGGGCCTCCCCTTGCTGTACCTACCGCAATACTTGGTGTGTTATTGAGGATCAATGAATATTGAAGATTACTTATTTTATAGACAGGCAGAAAGCCAAGGCAAATGAACATTTGCATAGTGCATAACACAAAAATATTTGTGAATCTTTTACAAGTATCTAACTCTTTATTTCCACTTATTTTTGAACTGATTTTTAAAATTGAAATTGTAGGAGAGAGGAAATAAAATGTTGACAGGGAATGTCTTAAATGTCAGCATATGTTGTGGTTTCCAAAATCCTTTAAATGATTCGCCATATGCAAGGCGCATAAAATATACTATCACAGGATAAAACAAATTGATATACATATTGGATTTCAGGATAGTGAGCGTGCTGTATTTCTTTTTTAAAGAGAATGAAATTAATGTAACCTAAGCCACTTAGTCACATAATTCTTATACCCTTCCACTTGTATCTGTAATGCCTACACATTTTATGTAGTATTTTCCTAGAAATTTTAATTAGTTTGAAACCTTCTTTGGAACTGATCATATCCAGGCTTTTTTTCCTTATCTGAAGAGCAAAAGGGTAAGACTGGTTAACTTTCCTACTGTATGCAGTTCCTGTGTGCAGATTTTTAAAAAATGCAAAAATTGAATAACTCAAAGGCCAAAGTATTCAAAAATCCATTTTCAATAACCCTTTGACATACAGGCTATGAACTGTATGTACCTGAGATATAATTGTACCTAAGTGTTTTTTTAGCAAAATACAATTCAAAGTTATTCACTTCAGGGTAATATGAATGAAAATTGATGATGATCGCAGTTTTCATTATATGTGGAAGAAGTGATTAATGAATGCTTTATAATAAGAATCTTGTGTTTAGTAGAATAAATCATCTTGAATGTCTTTTTAGATACAGCGCAAGCTCCAGGTATTTAATAATAATGGCTCCATAAGGATAGAGCTACTGCTAAACTATCTTGTTTTATAATAGAATCTTAATTTTCTGAACCTAAATAAAGTGGCAAAGCTGAAATGACTTTCAGAAGACACAATGTTTATATATAGTAATTTCTTATGATGAATGTATTATGTGTTGCAAACACATACTAAATAAAAAAGAGGAGAGCAAAAAACCAAAAAATTATCTGTAGGTTTTTCATATTTCCTTTATTATAAGAAAGACCCTACTCTCACTTTTTATTTGAAAAAATTGAATACATAAAAATGTCCTATTCTTCATCACAGTTGTGCAGAATTTTAAATTTATGTAATTTGATTTATTTCCACTCCCTAGGCAGGGTTATTCCAAAGTCATAATCAAAAGAGTAATTTTTTTTTAAGTATCAGCAAGTTTTTGTAAGTTTCATGTTTTACTTAAAACTGATTACAAGTGCCTTACAAGTGTCTAACTCCAGGTGCGTTTCATGAAAAAAATTCAGTACAGTTTACCTCAGTAACTTTCAAATAGCAAATGAAGGGTGTGAAACATATAATAATGTTTCTGTTAATCATTTTAGATGATAAAGAACTTTAAATTTGCTATTTAATTACTGTTTTCTATATTTACATACATGGCTAGTATAGTCAGAGTATTTTTTTTTAGTGATGGTAAAAGACACATGAATTTTACCATTGTAACATTTTTTAGTGTACAATTCAGATGTCTTAACTACCTCACATTGTTGTGTAACCAATATCTAGAACCTTTTCATCTTGCAAAATTAAAACTGTACCTACTAAAACCACTCCTATTCCTCTCTTCCTTAGGCCTCATTCTACTTTGTCCATCTAAGAATGTGACTACTATATTCATATAGACTTACATAGTGATTTATTTAGCATAATGTTCTAAATGCTTTGTAGCATGTATAAGAATTTCCTTCCTTTTTAAGGCTGAATTACTTCCATCATATGTGTATACTACATTTTGCTTATCCATCTACCCACAAACATTTGAGTGTCTTCCACATTTTAGGTATCGTTAGTAGTTGCTATTAATGTAAGCACAAAAATATCTCTTCAAGATCCTACTTTCAATTCTTTTGACTGTCTGCCTTGAAGTGGAATTGCTGGATCATATGGCAATTCTATTTTTAATTCCTTGAGGAATTGCTATGTTGTTTTCCATGGTGGTTGTACCATTTTACATTCCTATCAACAGAGGGCACAAGGGTTTCAACTTCTCCATATCCCACCGATATTTCTTTCCTTTCTTTTTTCTTTTTTTGAAATAGTATCCACCCTAATAGGGGTGAAGCAGTAATACCTCATTGTGGGTTTGATTTGCACCTTCCTAATCGATCAAAGCAATTTCTAAACATAGGTTTTAGAACTAATTTCAGAGCTAAATGTTGAGCTATTTTAGACAATAATTTCCATAGCTGTATAAGTGCAAGACAACTTTCTTAGTGTCTCTTCATTCAGTTCCTCTTATCACTTAAAAGATTGAGTTGAGCTGATTAACACTTCTTAAAGAGTAACTTAAATGAGAAAGAAATTATATATTTTTTTTAAATCATGACCCTGAAAATGAGCAGCCTTGAGTTGCTGTGGCTGCTCAAAAGTGTCTGGTCTTTTGTGTCTTGTCTGCCATCTTTAATGCTTGAGTTTTAACCTCATCATCACAGATGACTCCTGTGTCTCTAGGTTTCACTAGTACATTCTTGGCAGGAGGAAAGACTGAGGACAAAAGGCAAAACCTGGGTGCCAACTGGGTTGCTATATTTAACAAACCCAGAGGGTCTATCAGATGATTTTATCTGACCATTTATTAACCAGTTTTCTGCTCCATGGCAATCCCTAGCATGATGAGAGGCTGGGAAATGTAATTTTTTTTTAGTGGGGCATATTTACTCTCCTCTAACAAAATTGGAATTCTGTTACTAGGGAATCAGGAACTGAAATGTGTTGTGTTGTGTTGTGGTGTATAGATGCATGACTGTGTTGCTATGTTTTGCACTGTAAGTGCCTTCTTTTGAGGCGATGAGTTGACTTGGAAACTAGGCATGGGATAAGATTCTAGAAGACAGAGGACAAATCTGTAGGGCAACATTAGGCAAAGGATTGTCTTGCCATAAATAAATATCTTCTAGCCTATTTTAAGTACCAGAATGTGGGCTTAATTGATTGAAGAAAGTAAATGCTAATTACCTTAAAGTCAAATATTAGAAGAAGTGACTTTATTTCAAAGATACTATAATGCAAAAGTAACAAAATATCAAAATTTATTGTTGAATTGTTATTTTGAATCTGTTATATTTGCAGCTGGAAGTGCTAAAAATCACTTTGACTAAAATTAGTTGTTTCAAGTATCATGAGCCAAGAAAATTTGCATCAGTTGTGTAATTTTGGTACAAAAAATCCTCCTGACCCAGCAACTGCTCTTAATATAATCAAATAACAATTTGTTTCATTTCAAAGCCCAAGTTTTGATTATTCTTGGCTAAAGGAAGACCAAAGAAATTTATTCTTTCCATTTGCCTTTTTATTTGCTTCTGATTGCATATTTCAGCTCTGGAAGAAGAAGGGGAATTCTGGAAAAGAAAGAACCGTGGAGTCAGTTTATGTACCATACCAGATAGGGAACTTATTTTTTATATATTGTGCCAGATGGAAATACCGAGGGGGCAGAGAAATGGAGAGAAGGCTAAAGGTTTTACAATATTGGGAGACTCAGTTAACTTTTTTATTTATTTTCAATTTTGTCTGCATGCCGTTTCAGGGTTTAGTTATTTTTTCTTTCTCTCCTAATTTTTTCTCATGTTAGTCATATATCATCAATTTTTAATTAATTAATTCTTTCATTAATTTTGTCTTTTTGAGACAGGGTCTCACTATGCAGTTCAGGCTGGCCTTGAGCTCACTTTGTAGCCCAGACTGGTCTCGATCTTGCAATGATCATCCTGCCTCAGCCTCCCAAATGCTGGGATTACAGGCATGCGCTACCACACCTGGCTCATTTTTTACTTAATGTGAATGTATTTCAGAAACTTAGCTGGAGATGCCAGAGTGCTATTTTAAAGAGTGGCGTGATCTGTTCAAAGGTCACTCATTCCTCCCAGTTATAACCTAAAGATTAAATAAGAGAGTTCTTCTGCTGCCCAAGAGTTCTGTTTTATTCATCGTCATCTTCTATATGCTTTTCCCTGAAGTTCAGACTTCTTTCCACACCTTTGCTCAGCTGTCCTGCTTCCTCCTCCCCAAGTTGTCTCATCACATTTTAGCCTTTTCCTCTTATGCCCTAGAGGTTTTTTACTCTGAATCAGTTGGCATGCAGAACATCTGGTACTGAAACTTCTAAGGAAAGGAAGTTGGACTGCATAAAAGTTCAGGGGACTGTGCTCCCAGAAGCATCCCAGCAGGGGCCAGGCAATATGTGGCCAGTGACCATAGGCCGGTAATGATGGAATAGAGAATAAGACATCCTGAAAATTGACAACTGAGGGGCTGAATTGTAGTGCAGGAAATTAACATATTAGCATAT
>RJWM01024963.1:0-30043 GCA_004363535.1 Dasyprocta punctata | reverse complement strand
CTCTGCTGTCTCTTCTTACAAAGGAACTAACCCTGTGGTGAAAGCCTCGCTCCTGTGATTTCATCTGACCTCCTAGAGGTTTCCTCTCTAAGCCCATCATACTGAGAATTAAAGCTTCTTGGGATGAATCATCAGGGACTCATTCAGCCCATAATAGTCATTTGTTTTTTCAGTGATTTTAAAAATTGAAGGAAATTCCCTATTATCCCCACTTCGTATATACATGCTGTATATATGTGCAATATATATATATATACACACAGTTTATTGCTCTGATCATTCACTGTGATTAGCACTTTGTGGGGGGAAAGTATTTATGAATGATCTTCTTATTTACAAGCCTCTTTCACACAGCAACCAAAGGTTTGATCAGGTTTCCTTGCATACTCAGTTTTCTTTGTGGTCAGCTAGTGTGAGACCATATAATGACACAACTGCACTGCAATGTTGATGGTGTGAATTTGAGTAGTTCAGAAGCTCAACTAAATTGGCTCAGGAATTCCACACCCTATGATGTAGAGGCCCCACCCTGGAGTGGCTGATCTGGATGGTATAAAGGGGAAATGAGGAAGAATGGATCTGCTTCTGTTCTTCAGAGGAGCGCCGGTCTTTGTCTTCACCTTGGATGTTATCTCCTGGCTTCCGCAGCAGATCTTTCAGCCCCTGACACAGACCCTTCAGCCTTCTGTCGCAGACCCTGGTAAGGACTTGCATAGGACACTGCAGTGAGCTCCAGACCTTGGACTGAGTCCTCCAGCCTCTGGTGTCAGCCAGCCTCCGCACTCTTCCCCACCCGACTCTGCGGGTAACCATCACAAGCCCATCTTGTAGTTTCTTATACATTGGTGTATCTTGTGTTGTATCTGTTTCTCTAGTAGAACACTGACTGGTATACTCATTTAATAAGACACAACTAATGTTTTAGCACTGCAAGTATTTCTCTTGTTGCAATGCCTGCTTGAGTTTCTGGACTGATGTCAGAAATATAAGCCATTCTTGTTTCCAGAAATTACATTAACTTCATGATGCCCATGGATGGAGAATGGGACATCCTCAGAAGGACACAGTTCCAAGTTCTTCTGTCACCATAATGACCACATCTCCACATTAACAGCCATGGAATTACCAGGCACAATGAAGCAGTGAGGCAGAAACTGCAGCTTCACCTGCACTCAAAGCGGTCAGTCTGGGTCCTTCTCCTGTCCTTACAAGCTCTGAGTGTTTGATGGCCTCCAACCCTTCAGTTAGTCTTTAGTGTTGGATGTTGTGTCTATGTTCCATGTTGGTAATAACTCAGATAGAGTCCTCGACATTGCACTTTCTTCTAGCACCCTCCACCAAAATCAGAGTCTTACACAAACCCCACATAATTAAGAATATACCTTTCTATAACCTGTTCACCAATGATATTATTAAAACAATCCAGAGAATTTATTTTGGACTGAGGAAAAGGAGGGGAATAGAGATAATACACAAGCAAGCAAAGGCTGTGGACAGCAAGCACAGCAGATGTGCTGTGCTAGCCACTTCTCCTTTTCTAGTTATTATTATACATTTTATTTTTAACCACTTCTGCTTGTTCATTACCATATGAAAAATAAAATGCATAGACTCTTGATAAAAACCACTATTTTTCTTGTGTCTTGACTGATTCATTAGCATGGATTTTTTTTCTCACCACATTTTACTTACAAAGTCTGGCCAAGTAACACTAAATAAAGTATGGTAAACATAAGGTGAGGATGTCTTTCGGTTTACAGAAGTAAAGCCATCTTTTGCATTAGGTGTTTCTTTCTATATTTGTCAGCTGAGAAACAGGTTTAGAGAGGTCAACTAACTTGTCAAAATCACCCAGCCTCCAAGTGTTGAGGTCTGAACGATTCAGTCTACAGGTGAAATGCCACAATTAAAATTGCTCTCTAAAATTTACCGTTTTCACAGTTATTCTTTCGAGGTGCCCCAAACGACTCACCTGACACCCAGGGAAATCAAAACCTGCCTCAGTCTAGACCAGAGAGGAACGAGGCTGACAGGTGTTACATGGATTTTATAAACTCTGGGTGGGCATAGATTAAAGTCATTGATCAACATCAGAGAATAAGTCTGCTGGTTGCCTTTGCAATGAGGGAGAGGATATTTGCATTTCTTATTTCTAGGACAATAATTGTCCTGCTGTCAGAATGCTGTCACATGCCTGGTACTGATTTATAACACGGCTGCAACGTGACTCTCAGACTTTCTGCAAAGCAAGGGGAATCTGCCATGTGTCCACCTCCGGAGAGGAGCTAATTCCAAAAAGTCACCCATGATTTATGGCCCCAGGCCTAGGCTGTGTTTCTGAGAAGCTGCTAATTGGGACCAGCTGGAAGGGACATGCCGAGGAGCCGGTGTTCACTGAGAGGACGTGGCCAGCCTGGCACTTAGGACGCGTGATGGCACACCCGTGGGCGCCTCATGCAGCTCAGCCATCAGAGAAAATACACCTGGAGAGCATTCAGGTATTTTCTTTGCAATAAAAATGCATGAAATCCACGCAGCTACTGTGTCTAGCCGGATGAAGTTTGTTTATGCTAACCCTTGGATTCGCTACTCTGATTCAGGACTGTTTCACCACCCCAGGTTTCCTCATACTCTTCCTGTTAATGTCACCCTCTTTTGCGGTCACTTCCCATTGTATTTATTCTGTCCATTGGGCATATGTGTGCTTTACTGAGGAATAATTTGCACATAGCTAATACAAAAGAAAACGTGTAGCTCAGTGTCTACTCCCATGTAACCTCTATCCAACTCAAGGTAGAACTTCTGTCAGCCTGGAAGTTTCTTCTTGTCTTTTCCCAGTCAACAGAACCAATACTGTGACTTCCATCACTGTGTTACTTCTGCCTGTTCTTGAATTTCATTTGAAGAGACTTCAGCAGTTCTGTCCATTTTATCATGCAGCTTTCATCCAGGATGCATTTAAATAGATCACCAGGTACCTTCCCTTTTTAACTTCAGTATTCTAATTTCTGATTATAGTACAATTAATCACCCTTTCTGCTATTGCTGTACATTTGATTGGTTTCCATTTTCACACTAGTCTGCATATTGATAATTAAAGATTCCTGTAGATACTGAGAGTTCATTAAGAAACCCAAATTAAACAGAAATATCAAAGATGAAAGCGTCCCTTTAAGCCAGCAGCAAAAATGGAGACTCTGTCTGTTGTGGCTTGTGTCTAAATGTCCCCCCAGAGCCTCATGGAGTCAGAGGTGGGGCTCCCGGAGGTGGCTGGATCTAGAGCATGGTGCGATGCTGGGAGTAAGGGTGCTGGGGTTCAAGGTGTGAGTGCTATTCACCCTAAGGGCCGGTAGCCTGGATACAACATTAGGGACAGAAAGAGGCTTGCTCCTAGTTACTTGTAGTTTGTTTGCTTTCTTGCTTTTGCTGTCTTCTGCCTGCCACCAACTATAATGCCCCTCTGCCACGCCACCCTGCCTTGGAGCCAGCCGAGTATGAACTGAAAGCTCTACAAACTGTGAGCCAAATAAACCTTTCCTCTTTTAACTTTGGGTGCTGGGTATTTTGTTTCAGCAATGAAAAAAGTAACTAAGACACTATCCATAACATAACTAAATTACTTTAAAAAATTAAGACAACTTAATAAGAGGCATATTAGATCTTTGTAAGAGAACTGTAATATTTTATTAGAAAAAATATTAAAGGAAAGAATTGATGGAGAACAATCATGTACTGTGTACTTTAGCTAAATGTTATAAAGGTGTCTGATATTTGCAGTGTACTATGTAGAATGGTACAATTACAACTGAGATTAAACATGGTTTTAAATTAGATAGTTCTAGACATTGGAGAAAAAAATAGTGGGAGTTAATGAAAGATATTTTATCAATATCAGTACCATTGTGAGGTGGTTGGTGTTACTGAATTTTAGATGAATTGAGCAATATAAAGGGATCAAAAAAGAAAAGAACAAAAAAATACATAACATATTATAAAGTAAACCTTTCTAAAATTTTTCTAAAAAGAAATATTTCAGAAACAAATATCTCCAATACCTTTTCAAATTAACAAGATTGGACCTCAGTTTAAGCTGGTACTAGGTGTCTACCCAGTAACCAACAGAAGTAATGAAGAACCATCATGAAGGTAGAGAAAATGAGATTTTCTATTGAAATATTATACTTTTACTCCTCTGTACTCCAGTGCTAAGCTCCACTGGATAAATTCATTAGAATCAGCAGAATCTTGATAGATGTAGCAGCTTGGAGTTGCAAGGTATATTAATCAGGGTAGATTAGGTTATCAAGCAGAAACAAAACATCAATATCTCAGTAGCTGGGTTCAGTAACAGTTTATTTCACATACACTGAAATTCTTCTGCCTGTGTGGGAGGCATTCAGAGTTTCTGTCCCCCGTGGTACCCACATTCCAGGGTGCTTGATCTTGTTGTGTCTCCATCTAAACACAAGCTTTGCAGCTACTGCAGCAGAGAAAGGGGAAGTGATCGATAGTGCAACAGGTAGTATAGGCTGAGGCCAACAGTTCATGTCCACAAGTAAGCACTGACTGTGATGAACCCTAAAAGAATTTGGCCAGGTGAAGATAATCGGGTAGTAATGAAAATTCCAGCATACTGGTCTACCTAAGTAAAGGGAGGCTGGACTAAATCTATGCTTCTTGAATTTGTTCCCTCAGGACTTTGCTTCCTAAGGCCAGGGCTATGATGGAGTCCTTCGGCTCCAATGGGAGGGTCTTCGACATGTGTCTGTGGCTCCACGTAGTCTCCTCTGGACTCTGCAGAACTGAGTGAGAAAGAATAGCTTTTGTGGTGCATGAGAATCTTCTGCTGGTGCTCCGCAGAGATGAGCTAAGCTCAGAGTCTGCGACACTTGATAAAAGTTTTGCAGAGGAAGCTTCTCAGACCAGGTTTAGGGGGGCCCAGAAAAGATCAGCTATAGAGGGTGGCTGCTCCTGTACCCCCTTAGACTCCTGTGCTATGGACTCTCACTGTGTTTAACATGAATTAAGCACAGCATTAATATAGCTCCAGCAGAACACTGATCTGTGTCAGACTCTGCCGGTTCATAAGCAGCGCAGACCTTCTGGGTGCCCGGTCTGCTCCCATGCGTTGCGTGTAAAACAGCCCTTCCTTTCAGTCACTCAACAAGCATGCATGCACGTACAGCTTGATATGCTGAAATGTTTAACTTTTTCAAAATTCTGCAGAAAATTGGCTTATAAATAAAATCTAAAAGTAATATCTAAAATTTTAAAGCTCCAATTAGAGAAGTGTTGTTGCTTATTTAAATGTGCATTTAAAATCCCTTGCAGTTTTAAATGAGACAAGAATAGAGATGAGACCTCAGTGCAGGCCAGGGAACTAGGCTCTACTGCTGCTTGGGTTTGCCATGATCCTGATGAAGTCTCTGCAACACAGATTCTTCCTCTGTTAGAGCTGGCAGCTGAGGTGAGAAACAGACTTTAGGTTAAGATATTTTTTAATTAAGATACACTCTAGCTAATTCTAAAATCTCCACGCTCAGTCTATTACTAATTTCCCATGTCCTCAAAAATAAAACCTGCCCTGAAAACTTGTTTTCTTTTCAGGGAAACATGGCCCATTATCGTGGAGTCTTGGGAAAATTATTTGACTCTCCACATCAAATATTAAGGGGAAAACAGGGATAAAAATATCTCCTTCACAAAATAGCATCATAGAGATTCTGGGAACAGCAGGTTTTCAGTAGATGCTTGTTCTTTTTCCTGGAAAATTTGATTTTTTAAAGGTAAGGGTTTTTGGGCAATGCTGTTGTATTTGGATTTGGTCTTTGATCTAAATTTAGTCAATTTAGCCATCAATAAAATTCCAAGGAAGCATGTTTCATGTGGCATTATGCATACACATGAGACACACAAACATGTCTGAACATGTGATGCTGTTTCCCCCTTTTCCTTTAATTTTGCAAATTTAGCATGTGCAACTTATTTACTCATAACTGAATGTTTTGCTAAATTGTTGTATATATAATACATCACCCCAAAAGGTAGTGGCCTAAAACAGAAGGTAGCAAATTATTCCCCCCCAAGATAATTCAGCCCACAGTCTGCTCTGCTATGGTTAATAAGCCAGTAATTTTTAGAAATATCATTAATTATAAATGTTTAAAAAACAAAGAATGCATTAAGTACCACACGGGGCATGCAAATCCTCAAATGTTTGCTATTTGGCCCTTAGCAGAAAGTTTGTTGACCCTTGGCTTAGAGAACAGGAACTGTTTTTTCACAGATCTGTGATTCGGGCACGGCTTGGTGGGGAGGACTGATTGCTTCTCTACCGCACAGCAGCTGGGCAGGCTTGACTGAGGCTCGAGGCTCTGTTTCCAGCATGGCTCACTGCACGACTGGCAAGTTATTGTTGGCTTTTGAATCTCACGAGGGCCAGAGCGCCAGGGACTTTAGCTTGCTTCCATATGGTCTGGTCTGGGCTTCCTCATATCATGTAGCTGGGTTCTGAGGGCAAGCAGATAAAAAGAGACAGGCAGGCACTCTCTTGCATCTATAATCTGGTCTCGGTGGCTACAGGGGCTCCATTTCTCCATAAGCTCTTTGTCGAGTGGGCACCGAGTCCCACCAGCAGATGGTCCTGGTCCACTCCCAGGCGCCGAGCTGCAAAAGCAGAGTCAGGAGTCACATGGGGACGCTCAGCTTCTCATCCCTCTCCCTGCACATCACCCCTCCTGATCCGGCACTGACAGCCGCCCGTGCCTGGCTTCTTCGGTTTTCCCAAGTGCTGACTTATCAGGGCTTCTGGAGGACTGAGTCTTGTCTTACTCCTGCTTTTCCCCAGTTCTGTTTTCCAGACTATCATTTCCCTACACCCTCTCAAATTGCAGGAGACTAATTCTTCTAACGGTTCTCTTTTCTCATCACACTTGCAATGAATCTGCTTTTCTGACACATTTCTGCTTGAATCAGGTGTTCGCGTCAGAAGTGGCTCGTGTGGAGTAGGATCCCCGATAGGGATCTGGATGGGTTCTCTTACCTGGCTGCACTGGAGGCATTAATGACTCTGATACTCGTGTAACTGCACCGGGAGCCTGTAGAGAGTTGTGACAAGCAGATTGTCACTTGGGGTCACCAGGAATTATGTGTCAATAGAGCTCTTGAATGCCAAGCAGCATTGTATGGAGATGGAATGTTGGGAATGTGGGCTTCCTTGGTGGGATTGTACTTTCCTGAAAACTGCTCAGAAAGAAAAATATATGATTATGGACTGAAACCTCCACAAACTTTGAGCTAAATAAACCTTTGCTTCCTTAATCTTGGACATCAGGTATTTTGTTTCAGCAATGGAAAAACAAAAACAAAAACAAAAACTAACCAACACACCCTTGAATTTATAGTTATCCTTCTGCCTCGATATCCCAAATGCTGGGATTACAGGCACGTGTGACCATGCCCAGCCAAAGAAAATTTTTGGCTCAAGAAATCGAATTCTGGGTAATAAACTAGAATAAAAGCCCTTTCTCTGTTACCCATAAGACTGACATTCCTGAAGAAGAAACCAAAGGTCTAAACAGACCCAGGGCTGGCTGGTTGCAAGGTAAAGCACTTCAAAGCCTTGGGAGAGTTCTTTTGTTCAAGTTAAGGTATTGATTGTGTACTGAGACCTTGAAAGTTGGAAAGGGGACATCTGGGCAAATTCTTACGACGCTAAGTAAGGACGTCGATCTTCTGAGTTTTGCTGAATTTATTTTAACAACAGAAGCAGTTCCCTTTTCCCTGTATGAAAAGACACTCAGTGGTCTCTTCTAAGGGTATTTGTCCCCTAGGTTAAGTACAAGGTGTGACTCATAAACACATCCCATTCCTCAAATGTCTTGCAAAATTTTACTGATTTATATCTTTATCTATCAAATTTCATTCATTTATATCTACAGAAATCTGAGGAACATAACTGAAAAATGATTCTACAGATGCTGAGTAAGGTGGAAAGCAATGTAACCACCTTGGGGCTGAATTTATTAATATGGATACCCTAAACAGAGATTCTTTATTGAGTGTATAAATCGGAACCATCTTTAGTGTGGGCTTGGTTTGCTGACTAAAGTGTGAACCTAAACGTGCTCTACAGTTATTGAAGTGAAATGTTAAAATTACTTGGCATTGTGCCGGGAAGTATTCAAGGGTTAAGGGAAACTGAATGCTAAGTGAAACCCTGTGTAAGACCTGCTCTTCCACTTCCTGTCTCACAGGATGGTGCAGAGGATTCTCCATTCTTCAGCCCTTTGAAAGTACATTGCAGAAGGAAGAAGTCATTCTTGAAGTGATTTATAGTGGCTGTTATCCCAAAAGACAGTGAGGGG
The DNA here is from genome assembly GCA_004363535.1 of Dasyprocta punctata. Taxonomy (NCBI): domain Eukaryota; kingdom Metazoa; phylum Chordata; class Mammalia; order Rodentia; family Dasyproctidae; genus Dasyprocta; species Dasyprocta punctata. Next base: position 21,677 of record RJWM01024963.1, on the reverse strand, counting down.
ATGCCATGATTAACTTGATTTTCTGAATTAAATGAATATTGTAGTAATTCAGAGTGGCAGGGACCAAATGATTTCACTTAAGCATCAAAGAGTTTACCTCCAAAAATATTAAGCTAAACAAGTAGCAGAGTGGCAGACCTAGATGATAATTGCATGTAAATGTGTTAAAAATACAAAGAAACACAAAATTTGTCAGATTGGATTAAAAAACAAGGTTCTTTGACTATGTTTTTAACAGGAGTGATGTCAGAAAATTTGAAAGCAAGTAAGGGGAAAATATTCACCAATAATAAGAGTAAGCACAGTAAAATTGGAGAAGTTAGACTCATATTAAATAAAATGAACTTTAAGAAGAAGACTACCTCCAGACATAAACATTTACATATTGATAAAATAGGCAAGCTTCAAATGACTGAAGTAAAAATAGCAGGAGAGAAACAGACAAATCTATAGATGCTGTTAGTGATGTTAACTTTACTATTTTAGCATTTGATATAAATATAAAAAATCAAGAATATGTAAGATCTGGAAAATACTGTTAATAAAAATGAACTAATAAATATTTACAGATTACTACACCACACATTTGGATATCAATATTGCTTTCAAGTGCACGTAGAACCTTCAAAAGGAAAATAAAGGGTCTTTAGAGTATAAAATCTTATGTCTTTCTTCTTTTATAGTACAATGATATTAAAATAAGAAATCTAGGAGGAACTATATATTTGTTAATTAACCTTATTCTTATAAATAACATGTGGGTCAAAGTGAAATAAGAAACTTTAGAATATATTTTTAACCGACTAAAAATGAAAACCAAAAATAGAACGATTTAGTGGATGCAGCTAAAACAGGATTTGGAGAAGAATTTTTAAACCTATAGGCTTATACTGAAAAAGCAGAGAGTTTTAAAATCTGTCATTTATGCTTCCTCATGAGAATCTAGAAAAAAAGTAGCAAATTAAGCAAAGTACATAAAATGGGAATGAATTATAAAGGAAAGAAGAAACCAGATAAGTAGGAAACACATAAAATAGAGACAATTAATGGAGTCCAAATTGGTCTTTGGAAAAAAATGAATGAAGTTTATGTAACACTGGCAAGACTAATCAGACGGCTACTGCGTGCGCATGCGTGCACGCGCAGCGTGAGATGGGCACGGAGGCTAAAGTACGGTCACTGCCGGAATAAAAGGGGGATACAAACCCCGGAGAGGGGTGCTGAGCCGCACACTGCGGGGCCTAGCACACTGCTCACCTTGCTGTGCCTCCCGCCCCAAAATAAAAGAGAAAGAAGATATAGGGTATTACACAGATCCCACAGATACCAAAAAATAAGTGATTGTAACGAACAGTTGCAGGGGAAGAGGTTGACGATTTAGATGAAATTGTCAAGTTCTGAAGACTAAAACAAAGAGCGGCCTCTCAGCGCGGCAAGGCGCGAACGCTTGGGATTCTAGGGCTCTTGGAGGCTGAGACAGGAGGCTGGCAAGTGTGACCCCACGCTGGGCAAGGTAGTGACTTTGTGGGACCCTGTCTAAAAAAAAAAAGAAAAAAAGAAAGAAAGAAAGAATGAAAGAAAGAAAGAATGTGCTAGGGAAAGAAGCTCAGCGCAGAGGCCCTGGGTTCAGTCTCCAGTACTGAAGACACCATGTACAGCCTGGCCTAGCACAGGCTGAAGTCTAGAAACCTCATTTTAGTAGCTGCACCTCAATCAATTAATCCCCCCCTGCAAAGATTACAACAGTAATGGATAAGAGAAAGAACCCGTCATGCTTCAAAGACCATATTTATGCAAAGCAAAAGGTAACATAAATTCACAGAAAGAGGAGAGGATGCACAGGAGAAAAAGAGACCTCCACACGTAGCTCCCTAGATCTTCCACAGCGGCAGAAGGGTGTGGGTCACAGAGGGACCCAGTAAACTTCGTGCCGTGAAACTTGGCTTCAAGAGACTTTCTTAACTTTCTAGCAGTCTTGTAAGCCTCTCTGCCCATATGGCCGAACAAGACTATGTCACTGATTAAGCCAACTGTACATCTCTAATAAGCAAATCAGCTTGCTCATTGCCAGGGAAGTTTCAAATATTAAAATCAGATGATAAATTATTACTTATCACACTATTTTGGTCAAGAATCAATTTTGTACCTCCAGGCATCCAAGCACTTAAGCATAGTATGCTAAATGAACCTAAAATAATTGTAACCTCCATATTCATATTGACATAATGACGGAAAACATGACAATATCAACGGAGATAGAAAAAAGCATTTGGAGGACTTGTATTCAATATATTTAGGAATTTATACAAACTTTTAATCTAAAAACACAGAGACAAATTAGCTGGTTGTGCTGTCATTGACCCGTAATCCCAGCACTTTGGCCAGCTGATGCAGAAGGACTGTAAATGCAAGCCCAGTTTGGGCGTCTTAGTAATTGTCTTGGTTACTTTTCTCTCATTGCTGATACAAAATACCTGACACCCAAAATGAAGGAAGGAAAGGTTTATTTAGCTCACAGTTTGTGGAGGTTTCAGTCCATAATCAGCTGGCTCCAAGGTAGACAGGTGGCATGGCCCCAGGGCAACACCTCAAGGTGGCAACCATCAAAAGTAGTCAGAGCAAAATGGAGTCAAAAGCAAGCCTCTTTCCCTCCTTTATATTGTACACAGGCCACCCCCACTCCCCATCCCCCAGGGCACTCACAAAATCTCTGTGCCCTCCTCTTGCACAGGATGAGGATATTTACAAAGTAAGGATTCTGGTTCCCTGCTGAGTCTCTTAGTTAAACTTCTAAACTTCTCAAGTTGACACAATGCATCAACCGTAACAGTAATTTATTGAGATCTTGTATCAAAAATTAAAAGCACAAAAATGGGCTGGAGATGTTGCTCAGTGCAAAGGCCCTGGGTTCAACCTCCAGTACTGAAAAAAATGCAGTAGATTTCATATAGTTTGCATAAAAGATGAATATATGCCCAAAATGCACATAAAAAGTGCCCAACATTATTAGTTATCAGAGAAATGCAAATTAAAGCTACCCTAAGAAAATACTTCATGTCACCAGAATTTTAAAAGCAAACAACCCTCCATATTGAATGAGATATAGGGACAAATTGAACCCTTATATTACTAGCAGGTCACTAAATTTGCCCACTCACTTTAGAAAACTATTTTGCAGTTTCTTATAAAAGAACACCTACATGTATCCTGTGATTTAGTAGTTTTAGGTATTTATTCAAGAGAAATGAAAATATTCACCCACAAATGCACTTGCATAAAAATGTTCAAGCAGTTTTATTCATAATGAGAAATAACTGAGAAGGGGAAGCTTTATACCCATTAATAGGATGTAAAAATATACATAATCTTGAATAAATTATCTGCATAAACAATTTATGATATATCAGTACACTGGAATATTTCTCATGATTAAGAGTGATTTTGCTATTGATACATACAAAAACATTGATGAATCTCATATATATATATATGTATATATACTGCATAGTTCTATTTACATGAATTTAAAAAACTGGTGAAGAAATCTACATGATGTCAATCAGAGAAGTGGTTGCCTAGGGTTGCATTAAGGACCTTTTTCAGATAATAGATTCTTCCGTATCTTGATTGAGAAAATAGTTGCCCATTTGTCAAAAGTCATCATGTTATGTATTAAGATCTGCATATCTGTTTGCAAATTTTATCTCAAAATTAAGGAACAAACTTTTAAAAGATAATGAAATGCAATATAGTAAAAGAAAGAACATGTACAAATTATGTATACTCTATTATTCTATTAATCTAAAGTTTGGACAAACAAAACTTATGAGTTTAGAAATCAGAATGGTCTTTGTCTTTAGTTGAAGACATATAAGAAAAGATCATGGGATATTTTGGGAGCGATAGAAAACATGTTCTATTCCTTAATTTTGCCGATTGTTACACAGGCAAATACATCTGTCAATAAGCATCAAAATCCATATTTAACTTCTGTGGTTTTTAATTAAGTCAGCTTTTAAAAGCTAAAAAAATAAAAGTTTAACCTTAAATGTATATTACAAAAGCTAAAGAAAAAACATTATTCTGTGTATTGATTTCAAGAAGTTATGCAGAACAGCACATTAAATTCAAATAATGTGGATGAAAGAAAAGAAAACAGATAAGAATAGAAATAAGTGGTGTAGAAAACAACTTACTCTAGAGTGAATGAAAAATCAATAACTTTGTTAAATAAAAAGAACAGTAAAATATAAAACCTTGCCAAAATTGATCAAGAAAATACAAGAAAAATTATCAGCATCAAATAAAGAGTATAAGTATTGATCATTAAGCTATTAAGAGATCCTAAAAGCATTATTCTAATGCATTTTAAATTCAAATACAATAAACAAATTCTTAGGGAGTACAACTTGCAAAGAGTAACCCATGAAAAATAAGAAACTGTAGCAGTTGATATGTATGTATACAATAGAACCTCTAATTTGTAAACGTTTCTTCAAAGAAATCAACACCCAGATAGCATTAATAGTGAATTCTTCTAAATGTATAAGGAAAAACATTACCTCAACATGCACAGACTCCACCAATTAATGAGATAATGTAATCCACTTATCAATGTATTGTGTTCAAGGTGAATGATCATGATATAAAAAAAGACAAGAATATTATGAGAAAGGAAAATTACAGTTTAGTCTTTCTCACGTACCAGTATAAAATATCCTAAAAAATGCAGTATTTTTTCAAGAATGAATGGTATTAAACACACACACACACACGCATATGCACACATCGTGATACATTTATCCATTCATCCGTTGAAAGTGGATTGAAAATCTGGGTCGTTCTCATAACTCGTGTATTGTGAATAATAACACGATGAACGTGAGCGTGCAGATACTTCCTCGAGATCCTGATTTCGATTTCTTTGCATCCATAGTCAGACTTCCATACCCTTGAGTTCCATATCTGGGGTTTTAATTGGCTGCCAACTGAAAATATTCAAAAAATGGCAGAAACTTTTAAAAAGTCAGATCAAAGTGGCTGCATGTCAAGCACGTGTGATGGGAGTCACGCGTGGGTGCTGCTGTGGCCCCTCTGTGGCCTGGCCTGGGTCTTTCTCCAGCCCTTGGTGAAGCATATTACCTCTCTTTTCACTGGTGTGCTATGCATCTGGGTTTTCTCCCTCTTCTACTGAATGGGTACAGAATCCTCTCCTTGTCATTGTTCCCTAAGTAAAAGTCTTTACGCAGCATTTGCATTCTGTTAGGTATTATTAGGAGTAACCTGGAGATGATTTAAGCATGGGAGCGTGTGTTCACATTTTGTGCAGATACTATGCCATTTTATGGATGGGACTTGAACATGTGCAGGTTGTCATATCTAAGGGGGATTGTGAAACTAATCTCCCATGGATTTTGGTGGACAACTTCTATCCGGGAGTGGAATTACTAGGTCATACATGAGCCCTATTTTTAATGTTTTGAAATACTTCCACACTGCTTTTTATAATGGCTGCCTCAGTCTCATTTCCACCAACAGCATTCAGGGCTTCCCTTTTCCCACATCTCTGCCACAACTTCTTTGTTGTTGCTCCTGTTTTCATTGATGGCGATCTTAACAGTTACCAGGTGATACTCATTGTGACTTTGATTTGCATTGTCTTATTACTGATATTGAGCCCTTTTTGTGACCTTTCTTCAGAATGAAAAAAAGCAAAATAAAAGAAAACAAAGCACCTTTCAAGTTCTGCTAGTCTATCTGGTACAACACAAACCCTTCAGTCTAGGAAACAAAATTCAGTTTTCTTCTTCAAATAATTTGTTTGCTTGTTTTCTCCTGCTGAGTTCAATTCAAAATACTTTCAACATGCTCAGTTTCCCAAATGATAATAGTAACTATTATTATATTTTTGGGGGGAAGATTCTGGCAAAGTACTGTAAGAAAATCCAATGTAGGAAGAGTGCACACTAGAGAATCCTTCGGCGAGGGGAAGTCCTCTCTGTTGGTGCAGAAGCATATCTGTGCTTGAAGACGAACCCGAGCTAGCGAGGCGCTGAGAACTCAGAGTTCAGTGTGCAGTGGATCTCACCAGGGGGAGGAGCAGCACGGTCCAGGAGGTCCGGGCCTGTGGCTTTGAAAGGTCTGGGCGGAAGGCGAGTGAAAATTCCTAGTGTTTACAGAAAGCAGCAGGCGCAAAGACACAGTAGGGCAGGGCTGCAGGGAGGGGAAGGGGTGTGACAGGAAAATCCTTTGGTTTTAGTTTGAAAAAGGCATGAATACTTTTTTTTAATTATATAGTCTTTCCTTCCTTCCTTTTACCCTTCCTTCCTTCCTTCCTTCCTTTCTTCCTTCCTTCCTTCCTTCTTTCCTTCTTCTTGGCAATGGAAAACATCTGGTTTTAGTTGATTTCCTGGTTAAAGGAGTTCTAGATGTAAAACACGCTTTTGTCTCCTGCAAAACGGACAATCAAGTATCTGGCAATTTGTGTTTAGGTGGAAGGAGAATTGATTGGTGGATGTGGTTAAGGAGGGTCAGCAAGGCAGGAAGTCCTCCCAAGTACAGGGCCTTCCCCTTTGCAGGAGCTCAGGATCCGGATGTGTCTGAGCAGCAGCTGTAGGGACCTGTCACTTCCCAGCCACCAGGTCTTCAAATACATCTGCATTGCACTGGGCGAAAGCCTGCTGGCTTGAGATGTGCAGCTCCTGGCTCCAGGGAACATGAACCTGTCCTTGTCTAGAGCCCCGGAATTGTTTTGCGGCCTGGTGCAGAGAGACACGACGCCTTTCGAATGTGAACTGTGGCACCTTGACTTGGGGCTTACCGAAGGCAACCCGGATAATTGTCTGGAGCCCAGGCTGGAGACAGTAAGAGGTCAGCGCTGTGGATGCCTTTGGGAAGGCTACCGCTGAGATCCCTTAGGCTGACTCATACAAGCACAGCCTGAACACTACTGGGAGAGCTGCTGCTCGCGGCCTTTGGAGCTCCCGGCCCCCCAAGGAGCTCAGCTGGCTTAACTGGCTGCAGATACTTCGAAGTTTTAAAACCCCACGACGAACTGCAAGACTTAACAATTGGTTATAAGGACATGGAATGTTAAGATGTTTGGAAATAACGCTAAGTAATATTTTTAGGTGATTTCAGTAGTCTATGATAAAATTTTCCTTATTGAATTAACTTTTTAGGGTAGTATTTCGCCTCCTAGTTTATTTCTAGTAGTATTCCTGTATAGTATAGTATTTACATTTGTAATCTGAGTTTATTTTATGGACTGAAAGATTCTAATTTTAAAACCAATGGATATCCATTTATCAGAGTGGAGTTTCCAAAGGTTTTGAAAATAGTTGTACTCATCATTTTGTTTTGACACATTTTTCATAATAATTTGCAGCTGTATTTAAGAGAAAAGCAGTCTCAATAATATTATTTGTTTTCAACAAACCAATTTGGAAGCACTTAACTACGCACTACAAATGTGCCAGTTGCTGGAGAAGACATCGTAATGAATAAACCATGAGCGTTTATCTCCAGTTTTTAGCACATTATTTAAATCTGTTCTCCCCTTAATTGACACCTTCTTGCCCCAGTGGCCTCTAGATCTGTACTTCAGTCTTCCTCTTTTATTAAAAAAATCTCTACTTTAAATAAGAATAGCTTTTTAGCTACCTTCCTTTTTCCCATACAATTGAAAAAGATTTAGTTGGAATCACTATATTCACAGTCATGATTCTCAATCAGTTCTCTTGGGGCTATTTCATGGTTTCACAGTCCTCAACATCCTGATTCCCCCAGGTTCTCCTTGATTTTCGGGTAAGGCTTGAGGCCAGACACCCTTTGTTGTGACAGTCATCAACTGTAAGCCATCAGGGCTGTGGTCCAACCTGTGTCTCTGTCTGTATCAATTCTCCGTCTCCTGGGGAACATGCGTCCTTCTCTCTGTGCTCTATCCATTGTGCATCTTTGCTCTGAAACTTCCCCACTTCTTTCTCCAGAAACTTGTACCTGTATCATTCCTTCTCTTCTTTTTATTTTCACTCTATCACACCACATAAGATTGCAGCACAAAACCAAACCAAAGCACACATTTTCAGACTCTGCTCCCTCTTTCACTATAGTTCTTTCTTCTGTTTAAGCTCAGATTTTGGGGGAAGAGATATGCGATTTCTCAATATCTCCTCATTTGGACACTTGTGCTGGTGCTTTGTCAAATTTTTTTACTTACTAAGAACTCAATTCCATTAGATATGCTTCAGTTCTCACCTTGTTTAACCACTCATAGAATTCCGTAAGTTGAAGAGGATTGATTTATGTCAACTTGTTTTATTTGGATAACCACTCTCTTGGGCTTTTGTGAATTACTTTGTACTTTCCCCAGACATGCATCCAGTTAGAGATCTTCTACATGAGATTTGAATGTTAAATTTCTTCAGGGTTCAGCCTAGGCACTAGTGTCTTGTCATTCAACCTCCTTCTCCTGGTTTCAAGACATCAGATGATAACTTACAGCTGTTACTCCAAAAACTTTCAGCACTAGCTTGAACTTTTGTCTTGGACCACAAATGCATGTATCTGAATACTTCCTGGATGTCTCTGCTTAAAGATCTAACAGGTAACTCAAAGTTATCATGTTCGAAACTGAACTCATGACCCTGTGCTCCAATGTCGATCCCTCTCCAAAGTTCTCTTTCTAAATTAGCTTCACTACAGAATCCGCCTTCCCACCCTGCCTGTGTTCCAGGTCTGTGCAGCCCTCCCTCCTCAATGCCTTCTGTGATCAGTGGACGGAAGACTTCAGTCCTGCTCACGAGGACTCTGTTATGGGCCTCATAAGTGTGTAAAGTTCTTAGGGTGAGGCTGGAAAATGCAACAACATATGCTTTTAAGTAAGTGAGTGTGAATTTTTTAGCTTAGTTTTTAAAATGAGTCTTGGAGGTGCCCATATGGACTCAAGTGCCCCATTTTGTTTGTGGCCATGAAGCGGCCCACTTCCTGGACTGCAGTCCAGTCCTCCCCGCTGCTCAGAGGCCGTGGGCTCGCTCTGCAGTGCTGTTCCTCGTTTGCACTCACTGACCCCACGCGGTCCCTCATCCTGTAGAAATATGTGGCACTGGACCCTCTTGTAGAATTCTGGATCAGAAACATTTCTAACTCAAAGGTGGGCATAGAAAAGTGGTTTCTAGGCAACCACAGCACAGATTTATTTTAAAAAGTCATGGTTCAATGACGATTTGAATCATCTGACGGTTGGGTAGCTTATAGATAGAGTTCTAAGCTCTGTGCTTCTAAAAACTCTCAAAAAAATCTATGTTCTTGGATCAAAATGCTTTTATAGGTGAATCCTGCTTCACAGTGTTGTCAAAAACAAAAATTGTGCTAATATTCAAGTCTTAAAATGAAAATCAGTTATAATAGTTTATTGGATATATGTTTGTGAATATTGTTATTCATACTTCAAGTAATGTTGGTGAGACGCAGTGCTTGAACAATACTTTCTATATGTATTTGTGACAAGAAGACCTAGAATTACATTTATAATCATCTAAACTTACATTTCTCACTTCTGTGTTTCTCTTCAGAGTAGACAGAATATCTCAAAAGCTGATTCATGTTAATGGCTTTAATAGAAAAAGTTAATTGCTAACATTTATTGAAAGCCTGTTCTATACAAGGTACTTTGTTTCAAGGTTCACACACATTACTTCAACTAATTTTCACAAGGAAGTAGGTACTATTGATAACTCCATTTTCTCCATGAGAAAACTGAGATTGAGCAAGATGAAATACTGCTTTCAATATCCAAAAGCCAACATGTGAATAAAGCCATGACTTGACGGTGTAGCAGACGGTACGGCACACAGGCGTAGCGCACTGCTTCCGCAGGTTAGAGTTCTCACTGCCGCCTGCCTTGCCTGCAGAGACCCACCCACTCCAGAGCCACTGCCTCAGCTGCTTCCAGTGCCTTCTCTCCCATGCGGTTCATATTCTGTAACTGTGAAATCCAAGCCTGTGAGGTGAGCAGTGAGCCCCGTGCTGTGACCTGCATGATTTCATATACACAGGTTTGCTTCTCATATCCTTGGGGAGATGTCATTGTTTCTCAAAATGGGTCTTGATAAGTCCCTTTCACAGAACATACACTGGCAGCCTAAATGTTAGACAAAGTATCTCGTGTAAAAATTCCTAACACATAATGTAGGACTAATAAGCGTTGAGTGTCTGTCTCTCTCTTCCTCTCTCCTCCCCTAATTCTTTTTTCACTGCCACTCTTACCCTTTCTAATGTGCCCGTGTCTATCATTGGGTTTCTTGTTCACAACTTGTTTTCTGACAATTTTAGTTTTCGGCACTCTCCGACAGTCCCAGCCTTCTCCTTGTGGGAGGATTGGATAAAGCCCGGCCTCTAAGACCAAAGTGTTAGTTAGGTCCTCTTCATCAGTCAACCCTAATGGGACAGGATCTCTGATCCATTGTATCTCTGGATGCAAAGCTAATTTGTCTTCTTTTCTACAAGCCAGACTCTGTTTTATTGTCCAACATTTTAAGTAAACACCTAAAGTCAAAGAGTATCCTATCTGGAGAATGGGCAAAAGGTGAGTTCTACATTCTCACTCTGTTTTGTTTTCTGGAGCCCATGAAGGCAGCAAGTATTTATTTCACATGAAGCTGACTCTACTGCCCTTTCAGTGGGTGAATTTCTGTGCTTCCCTGGGCTAGAATATAAACGAATACTCAGTCATTATACCCACAACACAAATGTGGAAGGAGAGGATAAATCTAAAACTTTGTTTGCCATTCTTCTGGTCTAAAAAGTAGAGTGTTTAGGCATTCAGAGCTGTGCAGTTTCAGATAACAATCTTGAAATTAGCAACCAAAGCCAGGTGTTCAGATGCCAGGTGTTTCACTGATACAAAGTTATGAAAATATATCTTCAAATTTTGTCAAGTCGTTTGGTTTAGTGTTGCTAGCTGACTGGGTTGTGCTGTAAAGCCTGGCTTGGAGCACCAGCTTCAGTTTAGATAGCAACGACAAATTAATCTTTTGGCAGGGCAAGAATCATGTTCACTTTCTCATCATTTCATCATTCATTCATTCAAAGGCAGCAAGATCTAAGCTCCAAGAAGTCAGGAAGTCCCCTGTTTTGTTTATTTCTGTGTTAGTAGGATTTCCCATCACTGGGAAGCAATGCCCACACCCACACTCTGAAAGGGGAGAAGTTCATTTTGGATCATGGTTTCAGGGGATTCAGTCCATAGTGAGATGGCTCCAAGGCTGAAACATCACAGTGGAAGTGTAGGGCAGAGCACAGCTGCATAGTTCATGGCCGCCGGGAAGCAGAGTCAGGAAAGAGTGCCAGAGAGGCAGGGGTCAGGGAGTAGTCAGAGACCCCAAGATCATGCCTCTTTGGCTCACCCCGACACCCTAGAAATGTGCTTACAAATTACCTGAGTATCTCTCAAACCAAGCAAGTCGACACAGTCATGCTAACCCACTACATTCCTATTTCCCCTGCTTCTGCAAAAGTACTGACACAGACTGGGCATATTAAAAACATTTGCTCCATAAAAGAATGCCTTCCCCCACAGATTGATGTTTGAGGGTTTTGTCTTAAACGTAAGAAGGGCTCTTTTCAGTACTCACACTCTCTCCAGGGCTCTGTGGGATTCACCCTTTATTCTGACGTCAGACTCATTGTGCCTCCCTCAGTATCTACCACGTCTCGGTGGGAGAGCTTCGGTGGGAGGACAAGCCTGAGACCCTCACAGCCAAGGCCAGGCGCTCCGGGTCAGTCCTGCCTTGTGACAGTCAGAAATGAAAGGCCAGGACCTGTGGCCACTGCTCAGTGGAGGGAAGAGGGCCTTGCAGACCGTTTGGGTGTCATTGCCAGTGTTGTTGAACATCACAGATCAGAAGGGTTGCAAAACACAGCTCAGAAATTTACCCAGGCTGCCTGCAAAGGAGACAGGCTTTCAGGAGATTTATCACAGCATTCACTGCGATTGCTTCAAGGCAGAAGGAACCGTAAATATGAGGATGAGAGTGAATCTGAGGTTTGAGCATTTTAATTTCAAAGAAATAAATATGTGGGCCTCACAGGGCCCTCGTCTCCCGGCTGCTTCTGTGACGGTCGTTTGTCATCTTCCTGGTGGCTGGCGGCATTGTGGGGTGTGGGGCCCCAGCACTCAGCCTGTAGGGGCACAGCCCCAAGCTCACTCACGAATTTAAGCTCACCAGACTCTGAAGAGAAGTCTTCAAGGTCGACTTGCCGAGCCCTTGATCTCACTCAGGTAAACCTGGCTTATCCTGGATATTGGTTTTATGTTACACGTGCCTGAAAATTCTCCTTGGGTCTTTAATGCGAGGAACTTAACTTTCCCTATGTCTCATGTTCAATGTGACATTTAATTACGGATTTTCTTGTTTTCTTTTCAAGATGATTTTCAAAGGACACAACTGTGTAGCATCTATTGGAAATGGAAAGAGTAGACATTTTTAAAGTTAACCTGACCCCTTCTTTTTTTACTTTAAAAAATTCTGTTTGGCAACCATAAAACTTAACTCTCCTGTTTTCTCAGGTGACACGAGGAAGACCAAGTCCTATGACGAATCCATTATGGCCTATGGACTTCTGGTTCAGCCATTTCAGAGAAACATACACAGATCCAGTAACACTTCAACATCAGACAATTATAAATAGGGGCCCACAGTTTGCCCGAGGAGCAAATCTTTGAAGCCAAGCTCTGGGACTGAGAGAGGGTGGAAAAGGAGCATATTTTGTACCCAAAGCATAAATAATTTAAAGAGTAAGATAAAGGATATGTGACAGGAAACAGAGAAGTAGACTTTGTAGGGATAGGAAGAGGGTCTAGGAATGGAGCGAGGGAGGAAACAGGGAGGACAAGGGGAAATAAAAAAGAATAAAATGTAATGTGTGTATACACCAACTTCCGTGGTGAATGTATTCATTATGTATGGTGAACATGTAATAAATAAATAAATAAATTCATTGAAAACAAAAAGAAAAAGAACATATTTTAATATAGCCACTTCACTATAGATGAATTGAAGTTTTTTTGTTTTTGTTTTTGTTTTTTTTTTACTTTGGGGTATTCTGTTGTGGACCATTTGAAGCTTCTCAATGTAAAAACATTTTTAAAAATATTACCAAATAGATTTACAATAAATGACCCTAAATGTTACATTTTTTTGTGTCCATCTATGATCGTGCTTTCTGATTCCTCCACCAGTCATGGCAAGGGTACGTGACAGAGTGTGATGGTACCTGCAGTCACTAGGATCCAAAAATATCAAGTGAAAATTCCAGAGAGAGTTGGGAGGTTCTAGAGCACGCACCCTTCTGAGTGACTTGATGGAATCTCACACTGTTGTCTGCTGTCCACTTGAGGTACGTGGCCCCCCTTTGCCCAGGATATCCACACTCTCTGTGCCACTTACTCAGTCACAAAGTCGCATCCTGGTTATGACATAAACTGTCATGAAATGTGCATTGGTCAGGGCTCATGTACCCCTTATTCTACTTAATAAAGACCCAAAGGACAAGAATACTGATGGCAGCCATTCTGCTACATCAGAGAGAAGCTGTAAAGTGCTTCATTCAAGTGAAAAGGTAAAAGTTCTGAGTAAGGAGACAAAAAGGTCGTATGTTGTGGCTGCTAAGATCCATGGTACAGAGTTAAAATTCTTCTATTTTATTACTATTATTGACTGTTTCTACCTAACTGACAAATTAAACTTTATCATATATGTGTACGTGTAGGAGAAAACACTGCATGTAGGCATGTTAGTCAACTTTCTGCTTCTGAAACCAAACAATCTGATATGCACAATTTAAGGAGAAAGGGTTTACTCTGGCTCCCAGTTTCAGAGGTGTCAGTGCATGGCAGGCTGATTCCAGGGCAGGATACCCAATATGGTGGAGGTGAAAGACAGAGGAAAGCTACTCACCTTGTGATGACCAGAAGAAGAGAAAGAGGAAGGGGCCAGGGACACTAGCACACCCTTCGAGGTCACACCCCCTTGACTCATCCCTCTCAGCAGAGCCTTGCCTCCTAGGAGCACATTTAGTTATAAACTCACCAATGGCTGAAGCACTGATGAGCATGGCAGAGCACCCCCATAATCCAATTACCTTCTAAAAGCCCACCTCTGAACCCATGAGATGTTTCTGGGACAGTTTAGCTCTAAACTGTAAAAATGTGGTCTATTCATATCCTTGGTGTCAGGCAAACATTGAGGGGGAGGGTTTTAGAACGTATCACTTGTGGATACGAGGCAACTACTGTAAGTAGTTTGATGAGAAAAAATTTGCTTGATAAGAAGTCCATCCATTAAAAGTTTTCAATTCATTGGTTTATAGCACACCTTTGTAAAGTGTGCTGCCACCAACATATGGTCCTTTACTGAACTGCATCACCATAATTTTAGAACATTTTCATCATCCCCCAAAGAAATGTCATCTCTTAGCAAGTAATCCCTCTACCACTTAAAAATGACTATCCATCCTGTGCCACCAATTCCCTTATTGACTACTGATTTGCTAATTCTGGACATTTGCAACATGTCATCCTTTGTGACTGGCTTTTTTCATTAAGCAGAATGTTTCTGAAGTTCACCAACATCATCACATGTATCTGTATTTCATTTTTATTGCTGAACAGTGTCCCAATGTATTAATGCGTCAATTTATCTCCTATTTATTTGATGGTTATTTGAATTATTTCTACCTTATGTCTAGTATGAACAGTATTACTTTGAGCATTTTATATAGTTTTGCATGAAGATGTATGTTTTCATTTCTAATGGGCATATATGTAGAATAAAATTAGTATCCTATGGTAACTATCTTTAACATTTGAGGAAATAAAATTACTGCACTTTTTAGTAGCAAATGTGTATTGATTCTTGTTTTAATGTGTACTGAAATCTGGATGTAGTGCTAGCCAAGCAAAGGATTTACATCCTCACTGTATTTGATTTAAAAATGAAGAAGAATCATTCTTTTCAAAGGATACACAAGACAATGTGCTGCTCCAGAAAGCTCTTGATTGAGAAGGGGAGATGGATCATGACACGCAAGGTGCTGGGAATCTGAAGAGAGCAGCTACAGGGTAAGCATGTGTGTGTGTGTGTGTGCGCGTGTGCATGCATGCATGCGTGTGTGCATGTATGTGTGTGTGTGTGTAGGAGGTGAGGAAAAACACCTGGAGGGCACAGAATATTGCCAACAGAAACTGGTGGGAGAACCAGACCAGGAAGGAAGGTTTTGTAAAGCAAGAGATCTTCAAACTTTGAGGCATGAGCTGAGTGAAATGTATGCAAATTTATAGGGAATCAAATGACCCAAAGTAATTGAGCAACTGGTCAACCAGTCTGGGAGGAAGAAGTGCAGGTGCCTGAGAGCCTCTGACCTTTGAAGCCAGCTCCAAGGAAATTATTATTCATTTATTTTCCTTTAATCCTGAAAGGAATAAGAAAGGATACCAACCCAGAAATGCTTTGAAAATACAACTAGCTTTGGAAAAGTTTGTCATTATGAAAGCATTAAATGGGAAAAGCAGTATTCAAGTTACCCTATATTACAATTTTATTTTTTATTTTAAAAGTCATAAGTGCACGTTGTAGAAAATTTGAAGTATACAGACAAATAGAAAATAAAAATCCACAATAGTCTTAAAACCAGATGCAATCAATTCTAACATTTTCAAACCTATGTATATGTGTTTTTGTGTTACAGCATATTCAATTAGAACTTCAAATGCAGTTACAAAATTTGACTGTAGTTATGTAATTATTTTAGTTGTTTTTATAGTTAATAATAGATGACAAGCATTTTTCTGATTCTTAACATATTCTTCAGAAATGACATTTTCAAGTCACCTAGAATTTGGCCATAAGGAAAAGCTGAGTAATTTATCAAATCCCTTATATATGATTATTATGGCAATTTTATCCTAATATAAACTGCAAATGTCTTGATGTTAGAAATGGCATTTGACACAGATTACTGCTCGTGAAAATTATTTCCCACTCAATTAAATGAAATAAGATTTTAGGAAGAGTGCCAGGGGTTTAGCTCAGGGGCACAAGTGCCTGCTTGGCAAGCACAAGGTCATGGGTTCGATCCCCAATACAAAAAAAAAAAAAGATTTTAGGAAGAAAACTATTATGCAAAGGAAGAAGTTATTTTTGTATTTTTCTGGACTTTGTAGGAAAAATCATTCTCTGACCTTACCTAAAGACAGTAGAGGGGCTCACGGCGACATTGAATAATGCCTTTGATTTCCTTGAAAAATGTAAACAGAAAAACGTTAAAAGAAATCCAGATAAAGTATTCACAAAGATGAGGAAGGCTTGATATTGTTTATGGAATTAATACATATATGACAAATAGCAGTGGAGACCTCCTGATACAAGAGTAAGATGGGCAGTGAATGTGTGTAGTCTTTCTTAAAGTCCACCATGATGAAAATTTAAAAAATCGTTTCTCGTTATCAAAGTACACTAAATAGAAATTAGAGTTCATCCTTTTGTATATCTAATTAGCGAAGTTAAAACTCACTAATTCTAGGTCCAAGAAGGTGTGGTTGAAATATGCATTTTCATCTTTCTTATTATGAATGCAGTGGTCAGAATTTTTTAAAAAAAGTTTGACGATACATCGTACTTATTTATACTTGGAGATCCAATCTAAGAATGTTTCTAGCAACTGAGACAAAAATTTCTGACCAAAGATATTCATGAGAGGGATTTTTATACTGTGAAATGCATTTTATTATTACGACATAATTAGTATAAAAAGAATTAAGTAAATCATGGAACACTGTTTCATTACAATATATTACACAAGCTAATTCATATTATAAAATACATGTGAAAAGTCAGAGCACAAAACTACTTATAAATTATGATGAGTTATGGATTTAAAAAATTTAAACAGAAAGAGACAAAGAAAGCATATTTATTGCATTATGATTGGCTTCTTCTAGGAAGTAAGCTGCAGCTGAAATTTATTCCTTCTGTTTCTTAAATCCTGTTTTCATCCCGGTAAGGTGAGCTTCGCACAAGGAGACACCCAAAGGAAACATCTAGAAGGAAACTGAGACAATCTGCCCACTCCCTTTTCTTCGGGTTGGTGGGTGCCGGACTGCCACGCACCCCAAGTGTGAGGACGACTTGCCCCGCTCTGTGCTGGGCTCCCCCCGGGGGCACCTGCCCACCCCAAGGCTGCCTGGCACCGTGCCTGGGTCACCGCGCACACCAGCGGGCTGAGTCCTGCCTTCCCTGCTAGGTTTCCCGAGCCTAGGTTTCCCGCTGCACACAGCGACCTGCTCTCTACTTCCTGCCCCGGAGTTATCACGTGATTGGGCGGGGGGCAGCACACATCTTCCCGGATTTTAGTGCTTACAGGTCTAAAGGGGATGGATCTTTTAGGGCACTGACAGGTGTGTTAACTGCAGGCGAGAAGGAGGACTGTGTTACTGAGCAGCTCCGATGTCAGACAGCACTGGGAGTTTTCTGTTCGGAGGGTCTTTGATGGAGACAGCCTTGCTAGGAGCGGCGGTGTCCACAGCACAGGCCCTTTTCAGGCGCGGGAGGATGGCGGTCCACATTCGCTGTAGCCCTGGGGCGAATGGGAGTGTCTCACCCCGGCTGCATTCATAATTCTCTGTATCTCTGTGACCAAGCTCACACCTGGCCCTCGGTAAGCGTGTGTGGAAAGTTCCGTGGCTCATCAACCGTCATCTGCACGACTCCAAAGGCAGAATGTCCTGACCATTTTGCCCAGAGGCAGTCATTTCTCAAAAATTACCTGCTCAGCCGAAAGCAAAGGACACTGCCTTCGCAACCCTGACACCCCCACCCCAGCTGGGAGGCTGGAGTTCTGAGGGGGCTGGGTAGAGGAAGGATGAGGGACTTCAGTCTAGAACCCAGAGACCTGAGAAACCAGCCTGGATCACAGCACTTTAGACTGGCTGGTTTCGCACTCCTCGCTGCACGTGGGGTTTGGGGATGTGCGTTTGTGTGTCTGTTTGTCTATGTCTGAGTTTCTACACGTTTCTTTCTCCCACTTTGCCCTGGGCCCACTCACCATCCCAGTCTCCAAGCATTCCTCCACACATAGTGGACACTCAATAAATGTTTGCTGAAATGCACAAAAGAGGAATAAAAAACAGGTTGGTGGCAAAGTAGGAGCCCCGTTGTTGGTGTTATGGCTGCTGCATCGGGGAGGTGTGTACCTTTTATGGCTTGTCCTTGCTTTGGCTGGAATCTCTGGTTTTTAGTGCTTTATAACTCTCATTATAAATTCCATCTGGATGGAAACTTGGCTAAGCTTCTTGGCCTTGAGCTTTTAATTGATGCTATGCTTATTGGAATGTGAAAATACGAGTTCTCATCTTTACGATGCTCTTTTATGCCTGTGTAATTTACACACAGTTTGGTGCCTCCATAGGCTCTCGCTGACTTCTTATTGGTTTTTACAGAAATGAAATCTCGATGCCCCAAGGACAGGCCTATCAAGTAGCTGTCAGAGGCTGTGCAGCATCGACATCGTGAGCAGTCTGTAGTCCTATACGGAAACGTGTTGCTATAGGTGCTGCCCCAGGCAGAGCTACCGATCCCCCACACCCAGCTTTCAGGGCTGCCTCCCGGTCCAGGGGCTGCGGTCCATCTCAAATGCACACCTATTCATGTGCACACTTTCAAAACTCCATCCGGCCGGGTGGGTTTTGTGTCGTGTTCTATAACGAGGAGCACACACTACTGGTGCTAGAGAAGCGGATGTGTGCTTCGTGAGTTAGAGCTATAGTGCACCTAGCTTCATCCATTTACTAATGAACTAATGTTCATTGAGCTCCTAGTATCTGGTCATTGCCAAGGTTACACACAAATAAATGACTCTATGAGGGTCTCATTGAAGATTTCACTATCTAGTCTGTGAGATCAGCATACACACAACAAACTTCCACTTCACAAGCATAGGTCAGTAGTAGAGTGTCTTAGCCACTTTCCCATCACTGGGACATGATACCCACACCCACAGTTTAAAACAGGAGAGGTTTATTACAGCTCGCGTTTCAGTCTATAGTGGACTGACTGCAATGCCGAACAGTGTGACACCGGCATGGTGGGGGAGTAGCTGCTCACCTCAGGGCAGATAGGAAGCAGCGAGTTGGGTCAGGGATCCCCTCCAGGGATCCTCCTCTTCTAGGCAGATCCCATCTCCAAACAGCAAGGCAGCTGGATGCCTTCATAATCCAATCACCTCCAGAATCCCTGTCTACAAGCACATGAGCCTTTGATAGAGTCAGGACAGGGCGCTTTGAGGGCACAAAGAAGGCAGTCCCAAGCACGTTTCTCCTTTTGGTAATATGCCCTTCCCCAGGCAATTCTGAAGGTGCATCTCAGTGAATGTTCTACTAGGGAGCACGCAGACTTTTCCAGCCACCTTCCGTCCTAAGTCCCAGAGGAGGACTATGATGGGCTCCTTTAGAGTTTAATAACTTCCCAGGATGGTTGGAGTATAGTTCACTACTATACTGATCAACTTGCCCATTGCTAAACAAAATACTTGATGCCTGAACTCAAAGAAAGAGAGGTCTAAATTTGGTTTAGGGATTCAGAGGTTTCAGTCCACCGTCAGCTGGCTCCAAGGCAGGAGCATCATGGTGGAAGGGTGTGGTGGAGCAGAGCTGCTCACTTCATGGTGGCCAGGAAGCAGAGCACAGGAAGAGTGCACAAAAGAGAAACAGCGGCCCACATCCTCCAGCAGGGCCCTACTGCTAACAGTGCATTCTACCATGAACACCCGTGGATTAACCCAGTGATGAGTACAGCACCCATAACCCAGCTGCCTCTCCGGAGTTCTTAATCCAGTCAAGATAATAATTAATATGAACAAAATCAAGTATTTTGAAGGATTTCTTAGCAGAAAGATAGTGTTGTTCTAGGCAGTCAAATTAAAAGGATGCCATGGCGGTGGAACTGAAATTGAAATCCGTACTTGGATTCCAAATCTAACAATACTTCATGATTTTGTGGACATCAAGGATCCAATGTCAACTTTTAAAATTGAATATCTGAAGGACTTTTTGTCGTTATACTTACGTATGTCTTAGGTATCTCAGACCCATAGTGATGCCAAGAATTGTTTGTCCTATGCCGCCAAAGGCTTCTAATCACATGTGAGTTTGTTTCTTACCCAACTTCATCCATCAGTGATAATTGGTCTGGGGCTGCATTATAAGTTTATGGACCCTCGATACTTGTTTCTCCCATAGAAGTCTTAAAATCAAATTTTACCTCACTGGTATAAAGAAAAATATATTAAAGCTATAATGTAAATGCTTCCCTTTACCTCATTTCATTTAGTTCCTCTGTTTAAATAAATATTAACATACGTTTGCAGGCCTCTTAAAATATCAGGGCCCCAACTGTACCTTCTGAGTCTAATAAGTAAGATGGCTTTGACTCAGTCTGAATTTGTCTGAGTTAGCCAAGCCAGAAACTTGGAATTTATTCTTAATAATTTTTTTCTCTCTAAACTTTTTCTTTTCTTTTCTTTTCTTTTCTTTTCTTTTCTTTCTTTCTTTCTTTTTTTTGGTCTTTTTGAGACAGGGTCTCACTATGCAGTTCAGGCTGGCCTTGAGTTCACTTTGTAGCCCAGGCTGGTCTCGAACTTGCAATGATCCTCCTGTCTCAGCCTCCTGAGTGCTGGGATTATAGGCATACATCACTGTGCCCAGCCTATCTATCCATACATCTTAATCACCATCTTCCATCAAATCTGTCACTTAATTTCCCCCCTTATTATAAGTTTTCTTCACTCTTCCACTTTCTCATATGTCCACTTTCACCTACATGGTGTCCTGATTTGTCTCCCTGAATCCTGTCATATTTCTCCCCTCTATTATTATTGGTGCTCTAAAGTGAGCCCTTGAAAACAAACCTCTCATTTGCAAGGCTCCCAGAGCACCTTCATCTTCTTAGGATAATTAAAAGCTAAGTCCACTGAAGTAGATAGCAGAAGAGTGCTTACCAGAGGAGAAAGCAGGTGAGAGGGAAAGCAGATTGGTTAATGGGCTCAAAATCACAGCCAGACAGGAGGCGTAAGTTCTAGTGTTCTGCCACGCAGTAGGCGATGTTCATGAACAACACTGCATTGTAAAATGTGTGTTCTCAAATGTGTCTGATGATGGGGAACCTAAATACCATGAGATGACAACACGTAATGTCTAAATGCACCAAAACTGGCCCTGTCCCCCATATAGATGTCCCATTTTTATCTGTCAATTAAAATAGCAATGGAAGCATAATCTTAACATAACCTCTAAGTTTCTGGAACAGTGATCTCCTGTCTGCCTCATTAAACTTATCACACAACACACTCACGCTGCCTACCTTGGCCACACTGGGTTTCTTTCAGTTCCTTGACTTCAGCTTTAGCAGTTGCATCTCAGGATCTTGGAACATATCATTTCTTCTGAAATTTCCTTTTTATTCCTTGACATATTAAATCAATTACTAGTCATTCCCTACAGCCTTCTTTAAATGTCACTTGGTCAGGATTCCCTGACCTACCATATAGTTTCGATCAAGAAATGTGTCTTTTAGCAAAATGTATTTCAATTGTGTAATGTTTTAAAAATTGTATTTAAATACCTA
>RJWM01024962.1:0-29943 GCA_004363535.1 Dasyprocta punctata | reverse complement strand
AAGGATCTGATCCCTCTGTCTCTTGGCTTAGCCACCCTAAGGCCTCCCTTCATACTTGCCCATTGCTACACCTGTGTCTTGTATCACTTCAAGAGGCGGCAGTTTCCAGAGGCAGAGAGTAAATTGCTTCCTGCAATGTTGTTTCCTTAAGGACTGTGAAACTTTCATTAGAAGATTTATGAATACCCGACTTCACAGCGTGAGGTTCCCCTCTCCCTTTTCTTCCAAACCAGTCACAATCCCAAGTAACCCAATCATATAACACCTGCCAAGGTGGGCATGAGGTCAGTTTTCTATGAGGCACATGAGGAAAAGCAGACTGGATGAAACTTCAACTGTATTAGAAAAGAAGGTTGTAAAAAAGATAATTAGACAACCAGTGTATTGTTTCCTCTAAAATGTAAAATTCATGCACTGTCATTTACACAGGGGAACCTCCAACACAGAACAGTTTGTCTTGTTGCCAAACTCAGAATGCATTCATCCTCCTTGTAGTCTCTCCTAGGAATGTGGAAGAGGGAATGAGATGATGCTGATGAGTTGGGGTCATCGCTGAACAATGCTTGTACAAAAGGAAATATTTTTTAAGGTTTGTTTAAATTTTCCTTAAAACTCTGTGTGTGTGTGTGTGTGTGTGTGTGTGTGTGTGTGTGTGGTTTTTAGTAGTCTACTCAAGAGTGGTTCTCTGACATTTAGATCTCAAATTCCAATAAGTCAATGTGGGAGCAGAGGCTGAGAAAGAATAGTTACGTTCACAGGGACAGACTAGGTGATCACAGTGCAACAATCAGTTCCAGATCTCAACGGTGAAACACAAGACACGCTGCTTTGTCCCTCAGGACAAGATAGTTAGATGTGTAGTGGCTTCCTAGGAAGCTCCATGACAGGCAGTGACTCAGAGATTTTCTCTGCTTCTTTCTTGTCTATGACTTCAATCTCTTTGCTGCAGAACCTTGGTAGTGACAGGGACCACACTTTCTCTAAGCCTCCATTTCTCACATCAGCCAGTTCATTGATGGTGTCTCCCAGTCCAGGACCACAGCTACAAGGGAGAAGCACAAAGGAACATGGAGAACAAGCTAATCAGCCAGGTGCAAGGTCAGGGCTGAGGGTCAGAGAGTGACTTTTGGGGCAGCTGCTGCTGCAGCAAGGTTTGGGGTTCAGGAAAGCTTTGCAGATCCTGAGGATATGATCTTAATGAAGAGAAAGGAGATCAAACTTCCCCTCCTGTTAGAGAAATTTTAAGAGCTCATTCTTGCTGCTCAAGAATAGACATGGACTGTTTGTGGTCTTATTTCAAAGACCCAGGCCCAGTGCTGCATGGTACTCAATTTATCTCACTGGTGATATGAAAAAATGTGATATCTAGTGAAATTTTAGTTCAGACAGTGAAAATATGCATTTTCTTATTAACAAAATAAAAACATATTATGTCACTAACAATTATTCTCAATCATGAATACTAAGTTATAAACTGAAATTTGGGAGATTGAGGAAATTTTATTTTCATGTAATGCAAATTCCTAATATACATGAGTGGAAAGAATATACTTGGGATTTGGGTAAATTGAATAAGTATAATTAGTCTGACCTATGAGTGAACAATTCTTGTGATTTTCCTTTTTGATTTAACTTAATATTGAACTTCCTTACATCACAAGGTTCTGGGACTTTCACACAAATGAACACTATTCAAAATACGGGCTGTTATTGATCTACTAGTGCTACAGCAAATAAGTGACAGTTCAAAACATAGAATGTAGACAGCAAGTAAACAGGAAGCCTCTTCCTTTCCTACAAGGTGCACAGACACCCTGTTGAGAATTCTTTCATCAACCTACCAGGAACAAACCCACTTGCAACCCCTGAAGGCAAGGCTGCTGCTCTTACCCCTCAGAATAGATTCCTACCATTACTGCTCCTGTGGAAGAGGGACATCTTCACTTCCAATGAAACTGTGACATTTTCATGGGAAAACACCAGGATACAAATAGCCTCATTAAGTAGAGTATAAATAAAAGCCACAACCTTGGAATTGTATCAAAATGTAAGTGTGGAACTGAGTGATAAAGGATTATTTCAGTGTTAAATATCCAAAAGAATTTTATAAAAGAAAAGGACACTGAAATTGTGTATCTCTTAGGGACCAAGTGCCCAGACTGCAGCCCTAAACCTACTTATTCATCACAACACTTCAATCAAGCCTGAATAGTGAGGTTTTAGTTTAGAAAAAGACAACTTACACATGAACATCTTTTGTCTTAAAAGAAAAACACAATAACTGAAGTTTCAGCGACACAAATGGCTTTTTATTGAAAGATGAAAGTTTGCATTTGGCATGCTTTTGCACAATTAATGTGATGCTTGCTGTTTTGTGCATGCTGATAATTTGGCAAACATTGACTGTAGCGACAGAGAGGGCTCTGTGTGCCCACCGCAGCACAGCTGCTATAGATTTGCCACCACTGCCACATACTGCATCTTCCAAGAGACCTACAATCAGCTATGACAAAGGAAGTGTGGAAAACCAAAATGGTTTTGAATATTGCTTAGCCCTGCTTTTATGCAAGCCTATATTTGTAGCAAGATTATCTTAAAATAGTTTTTCCATGTAATATATACTGTCAGTTACATTACTTACTGCAAATTAATAGTGTTATTTGCCTTTTTTGGACATGTACAGTGCTCTGGTCATTGGAGACTCAACAAAAATACGTTGGAACAAGCATAGAAATGTGAAAGGATGGTACATTGTTGCTATCTTACATGGATGATTCTTGCATTCAAGAAGTTTATATTATTATAAAAACTACACAATTGCATACCAATAATTATAGCAAAGGGAAATTAAACTTTTATGATAAGAGCAGAGACAAAGTCTAAGTACCAATCTGTTATTAAATATATGATGAATTAGAAGTATGTGGCCTACAGCCTTAGAAAAGCTATGAAAATTTCTATGACTTTGAATATACCAGGTATTCAAGCTTGAGGATAAAAAAAGGGAGAAATCTGTGAAGGAATCATAAAGGAGTGAAATAAAATGTACAAGTCTGTAATTAATACAATATGTCTGAGTGACAAGGAATCAAATTGTTGAGTGTAGGTAAAAGGCTTTTGTATAATCCAGTTGAATGGTAATGAGATTGTAAATTAAATCAACAAGTGAATGGAAAAGAGAAAGTGAAATGAGACATCAATGAACAGGTCTTGGTCACAAAATGAATATAAATAGTGAGAAAAACAGTAGCTCATTAAGGTTATTTACCATTTTCTATTCTCCTTCTAGCCATAGAGTATTTTTAGTATTTCCTCAAGCCCTTGAAGTAAAGGGGTGACATTTTTATTCATTTTGGCCAGTAGATGTGAATAGAAGTAACATATATGGCTTCCAAGTGTATGTATACTAAGCAGTTTGGTATGATGGTCTCTTGTCTCTAACTGTGGTAATCATCGTATACATTGAGGTAGATCCTAAACAACTATCATGAACAGAAAACTCATATTTAACGTGCTTTATGTGCAAGAAATAAACTTTTGGTGTGTTAAGCCAGTGAGTCCTGATAATTTTTATTTGTCATAAACCTTGAACAATCAATATGCAAGCCAATATTTCAGAGTACACAAATTAACTCATCAGGACACATTTGGTCTTGCTGAACTGATAAATTCATTATTTAAATCTGATCAAGTTTTAGAATCTGAATAAGTTAAATATCAAGTCTTCAGGCTTGACTGCTAGAGTCATTTTTGGCTAACTTTTTTAAAAGATGAAGGCCTTATTAAATATTATAAAGCAGAATGTAACATTGACAATCATTGGGAAGAGAATGTTTAACAATATAGTAATAATTAGCACACAAAACAGCTCCAGGGATAACTGGATTCACATTTTAACAATCACTTATCTTCTTGGAGTCTGTAGTATCAGACAAGAGAGATACATAGCACTTTCCACGACAGGATAGAAAAAGGTTCCATTCTGATTGGAAAATGATAGTGATTAAGGTATACACAGTCATTAGAAAGTTCATCTGTGGAATTAAATAATCTTTTGTGACTGCTATCTATGTAAGGGGCAACGAAAACAGAGAATGTGCCTTAGGAGCATGGTTTGTATTTAATCTAGTATATAAGTTAGGTGTTACTTGATTTGTACCTTTCTTTTCCAGAACTTTGCAAATCTAAGTCTGAACCTGTGAGGAAGAGCAGGGAATTTTATGCAGAGTTGCTGGTCATAACCTGGCCTCTCCAGAAGTCTCCTTGTCTTAGATTGTCTCCTCCCAACACTCCAGGAAATCTAATCTCTGTCCCATTAGCTTCTACAGGGCACTAGCTGGTTGAATTTATCATGGCTAATTTTCGTTTGTTATTATTATTAAATCGACTCTTCTTTGACTGGCTTCAGGCACACCTCCACTGTTTTACTATGTTATTGTTTAATCTTTATTTTTTATGAATGTGGAATGAATAAGAGAAATCAATGTGATAGAATAGAGATTGTAGTTACTAGTTGATTTTAACTAAGTGACTCTTGAGAGCCACTCATCAAGTGAGAAATAAATTTTTATCACACATACACATTCAAATACATAATTAAGATAGCATATATGTTGCATTAAATAATATTTACTTTGCAGCATATTGTACGCTCTAATACCACACACAGAGAGAGTCCTGAGATTTTCTGTTTATTTGGTTGTCGTGGTATTTGTAGGGAAAAGGTTAAAGAAGGTCGCAAGGTCCTGCTGATCATCCACAAAGAGCTCTTATTTATTTAAATATGGTGAAGTTCTGCAGCCACATGCATTCTTCTATAATAACCTTTTACACAGTACCACCAATGTTCGTAATTTGATTACCAAAAAACGCAGAACCCTGGCAAGGTGATTATTTTCTCAATAGTCAGGAAGACCCACCCATCTTATGGGTAACACCAACCAGTATTCCCCAGCAGAATCCAGAGGGAAAGAAGAAGGAATCTTTTCCTTTTTGGAGGAGATCTAGTTTACTCTTTCCTTTGGATGTTGGTCTCCAGTCTCTTTAGCTTTCCAATTCAACCTCTTCTGCCTTTTTATACAGACTTGCATTGGTGACTCTACAGTGAGCTTCAAAGACTTCAACCTTCCATTGCTACTGAGTCCTCTGCTCTTCGGTGTGCAGATAGTCATTTCGTATTCTTCTGTCTCTGATTCTGCAGACGACTCCTGGGACTCTTCCATTTCTGATCTCCTAAGTCTACCTAATAAATTCCTTTGTATAATCAATATATTTTATATTGATTTTGTTCATTTAAAGAGCTCTAACGAAGGTATAAATGTGTGTGTATGGTTACTGAATAAAGTGTAATCATAAAATAGTTTCTCAAATGTATTTAGAAAATAGTTTCTAAAAAGTATCCTGGTGGTTTATATTTTAACAGTGGGTTGTGTAAAAATCTCAAGTAAGTGTTCACTCACTAAATTTAGCTACTAGAAATCAGAGCATTTTAGACATTCATGTTGCATAAGTTATTATGCATAAAGCGTCTTTAAATATGACCATTTTTCCCCATCTGACTTAGAATTAGCTATAGAATGTACATTTTCCTTTCTGCTTAGAAACGATTTCATAACTGTCTAAACTGCATGTTGGGAAATAATCCCAGAAAGTCACTCTACATACATGAGTTGAAGTTCCCATTCATTCTTTCTTTATATACTATTTAAAGCAATAGTGTGACAATACTGTGCTTCACAATATGCTGAACAGTATCATTCACTTTCTATCCACACTAAACAAACTTAAAAGTTTTCATATGAGTTTATAAGTCATCCTGCTCTTGATATTTAATCATTCTTGTTGTTGTCTTGAAAGTCGACACCCTCCCCCGCCACCCAACACTGCTTCCTCATTGGGATCCAGCTGTGCCTAACCCCCATGGCTTCTGCTCAACCCTCAGGTACGATGCTAGGTGGGTGCAGGAACCAGGGGCTCCAGATGGGTGCCATGAGGTAGGAATGGTCCTCACGTTGCGTGTCTGGGGACTTAGGGAAAGGCTATCGCCTTTTAAAAGATTACACCGTTTAGCTGCCTTCCTTCAACAAAGAATGACCTGATTCTATAATCAGAGTGATTTCAAACAGATGGTTTGACTTGTTATCTCTTAGAAATGTCGTGTTTATTTACCCCTCGGCACAAGAAGGACAATCGGTCTCTTTTATGTAGATTTTTTGAGATTAAATTAATTATCCTATTAATAAAGGCTATCACATTTGCGTCTATTTAAAGTCAAAGCTGAAACACAGAGGTCTAGATACAGAGCGGATTTGTATTCATTTCTTGCTGTTACACTTCTTTAAATATAAAAGTGCTGAAATGGTTACTTTTTTTTCTTATTTTTAGTTTCAGTCTCTCAAAAATGGTACAATCACACTTCATTGTAGGTTTAGCGAGAACTATGAAAAAAATATCTCCTGACTTGGAAAGTGCAGCAATTTTTCTTCCAAAAAGTTTATAGGAAAAACTGGAACTGGTTACTGAAGTATAATAGAAACAAACATTTGTACGGAAAAAAAAAAAAAAAAAAAAAAAAAAAGATTAGCACCTGCATTAGCAAAGCCACTGCCGCTGAAGACTGATTTCTAAAATGTTGTTTATTCCAAACACTAGGGGGCACTGGTGAATTACTGAACTCCTCTCAGTCCTGGTCCTTTAAAAATTCAGTGTGTTGCTTGCAACTTTTCAACTTTCAGTGGGCAGGAATGGAGTGGAAAATAACCGTTCAAAAGTTTGTGTTTTGAGAGAGAGAAAGAGAGAGAGAGAGGTGAAAAATATTCTCTGCAGAGCCCACCAGGAGAAGGAGATGGGGCTAATCGCTGTATCGCCCGGGTTAACAGTCTTCATCCTGAAGTTGTGCTTAGTTCCAACCTCATGTGTTATTAACCCTAAAGCCAGAATGAAGCTCATGCAATAGGGAATGGTTGGTTCAAATTCTACACTTTTCTTCTGATTCTTATTTTTGTCGTTACATAATGACACAGGTTTCTAAGCATCAGAAAAACATTTGGGGCCATTACCACTACCAAAACAGGTTGTGTTCATTTGGACCTAATGAGGTGAGACAGAAGGATTTAAAAAACAAGGACAGTGAGCGTATAAAACCACTTTCATACAGGGTTTAAAATATTAGAGTAGAAACACTAGTTATCTGTGTGATCTGTGCTCCAGATGCTTTGAGGTAAGAGAGAAAAATAAACATCAAAGCCGATAATGACTGAAAAAAAAATTAAAGAGACACCAATATTTGATGTGAAGCATTAAAGTAAAAGAAACAACCAATTAAAGATATTGATGATAAAAGACGTGTGACCAGCATAGTCAAAACAACAATAATCAGGGACCACTTTACAATCTACTTGCTCCATAATTATTTTTCTAAGCTTTTTTATATCCATTTCATGCTTCTCCAAAGTTTATAGCTAGGAAATTTAAAGAGAGAATCTTTATTTTTTCCAGAATCGCTTCTTGTTTGAACGCATGGCTGTCCCTGTACACATGGAGGCAAGCATGGTAGTGGGATTTGGTGTTCTTTGGGTACTTCTAGAACAGTAGTCTAGTAATGGCCAAGATGAGCCAGCTCCCTGCGTCAGTGTGATCCCCTGAAGAACATGGGTCATAGTGACCCCGAAAAACTGTTTCCCATCACTGTCATGTGTCATTAGTCAGAGTAATCACCTCCAATGTGACAGTCTTCTAGGATAAAGCCCCTATCTGCTGTGAAGTATAAGGTGGCAAAATTTCTTAAGCTAATAATCACACAGAGGAACATTAGGAACAGTATTCAGGACAATAACCATGAATTCAGTTCCTCCTCTCAGTTTATCTCCTCCTGGATCCTGTATCACCTTCTTACTCTCTATTAAATTGGTTTCTCCTGCTCCTCCTTTGACCTAAAAATGTATCTTTGGCTACCTGGTTTCTGATTCCCACCCAGATGACTACATTAATTTCTGATTTTAAGGGTCCTTCTTTGTCAGCTTGAGACGATAGCAGTGGTCTTTAGAAGAATTTACCCACATGCTTTCACAACTGTGGGAGGAGAATGGAGCAGTTTACTTGACGTGGTTTTGTTAGCAGGAAAACTGACCTTTACAGAGAACTATATTGTTGAAATGCACTGGGAATGAAATTAAATCTGGAAAATATAATTGCTTTGCTTGTAGAAATTCTTTCTTTTGGTGGGTTTAGGTTTTGTATCTGCACATTAAAACCTTGAAATAAATGTTATTTAGGGTACAAAAATCCATGTTGGTATGAGGTAGTGGGTCTATTATGTTTTTTATTTATACTGCTTTGTATTTCTTTCATAAAATAAAAATCCTTATAAATGCTTTGCAACCTCTGGATAATATGTTTACATTCGTATATATATATATATGTCATGTATATATAACAAGTATTAATTTTTAATTTACTTTATGGAAAACAGTTGATGACTTTTCAACCATGTTTCTTTGTATCTAAAATGACTGAGTTTAATATGTTATATTAAATAAGAATAGGTGCTAACTTCTTTCCTGATTTTTCCTTCTTCAAGCAACATTAAAATACTGTGCATGTGTGTATTATAACTGTTATGAGTATTACATATGTATGCACATCTAGGTTTTACAATTTCTATAGTGCATAGTTTAAAGTCTTTACTGTCTCCTGAATTTGGATCTTGTGTGTCCCCTGGAGGACTATGTATTCAATGGCTTAGCCCTTAGCTTAGGTTTTTTGGGAGGTGGTAGAAAGCTTCAGAGGTGGGGCATAGTGGGAGGTCTTGGTTTACCACGGGTGGTCAGTCAAGTGGACTGTGTGAGACATTGGTCTTCTCTTTCTTTTTTCATGTCTTTGACATGGGATAAATGGTTTGCTGCACAATGTGCTCCCCAGCAGGATGTGCTGCTTCACCACAGGCCCAAACAATGGAACCAATCAGTTGCAAATTGGCATCTCCAAAACTGTAGACATAATAATCTTTTATCTATAAATTAATGATCTCAGATGTTATGTTGTGGTAATGGGAAGCTGACTATCTAAAGATTTTTTAGATATTTTGTTTAAAGCTTTAATACTTTGGTAAGAGGGCATTTTTCTTCTAGTGGAAACTAGTTTAAGAATTGGGGCCATTTTGAATTGAATTTTTTTTGGTTTTTATTTTTTAGACATGACTTTTTCTTTGGTTGAAGACTGTTTAAGCTTTTTCATCCTACATATCTCAAAATCAGAAGATCATTCATACTCTAGGCTCAAGAGCTATTTTATGATTTTTTTTGCTATTTTATGATTATTATTATTCCTTCTCTTTTATAAATAACAAAATACCCCAAAAGCCAATAAATTCTATTCTCTTCATGGTCAGACTATTGAGGCCATTATTTTCTACCTTGCCTTTTGCAAAGTCATCTATTAATGTTCTGTTACCTGATTCCCAGTACGCCTCTCTATCTTAAGTGCTACCATGAGGCAGGGAGACTGAAAGTTTTTGTTTGGTCTCAATTTCTCCAAGGTCTCATTTCCAGTGCTTTCTTTAACCATTCTTTTGAGCTATGTATTCCATTATGCTATGGAATTTTGTCATCATCATGACATAGATGATTTGAAGATTCTATTGTCTGACCACGACTACTTACCCTTCTGTTTATTCTATCAAATGTCCCTATCCTTCTTTCTTTCCACCTGCTCCTGAAATTTTTAACTTTGTCTTTATCCAAAAGTGTCCTTCTATTTTGAACTTCTTCCTAAATCAGTTTGGCCTCCATAAACAAGCTGTTAAGATATTTTTGCTGTTGCTGTGATACTTTAAATTCTTTTATTTATTATTCTTTGGAAAGACATCATCAGTCTAACTTCCCTACTTTTTTTAACTGCCTGACTTACAGTTTGACCACTATCGCTGTCTGACACATACTTGGTCTAATACATTATTCCTCAGTGTCAACCTGTGGTTTAGCTACTGGACAAGTCTTTTTCTAAACTCACTGTATTGTGGGAGCCTATTGGCTTTATCTCAAGGTCCTCCAAAGATCTCTTATTTCTCAGTCGCTATTACTTACACAGAACCACGTGTTCATAGATTTTTCTTCTCTAGCATTGTCTAAAATTAGCTTTATTAGAGGACCTACACTATCACAGTACCTGGAAATACATACATCTAGTCTATAGTAGCTACTAAACAATAATTTTTTGAACAAATGAGAAATGATTTTGGCATTTAATAAGATAATTTAATATATCTTAAGAAAATCTCGATTTCTCTCATTCCTTTGTATATTTATCATTTACCTGTTATGTTTATCAATGTAATTATCATGTAATAGTACTAAATCAGATTTCACATTTGTTGAGTGCTTAATTAAATCAAAGACTAACATGGAAAACCAAGACAGAACCAAGGTTGTTCTGACTACAAGTGCATGATTGTGTTAATATGATATCTTAGAGCATATTCCATGCTCCCATGACAGGAATTCTTGAAAAATAAAGACTTCTAATTCTAACAATCATGGTTTAAATAAAAATCTACATTAGTTAATATCTGTGTGTCATCCCTGGGCACTTTTTCAAGTCTTAAATTTTATTATTTAGCACTAGTTACCCTTCCCATTCCACCTACTCTTGTCAGCATTTTATTTATACTGTAAAAAGATTCTAACAAATGAGGATGCCTGTGTTTATCTATCTTTATTTCCTTAGAGACAAAAAAAATCTTGATTTTTCATCTTTTATTTTTTGGTTAAACCTGTGTGGCTGGGCTTTGGTTAATGGGAGATAGACTAAAGGAAATGTGACATTTAGGACTCGTCTCTTAAATTCCACTATCTTGTTACCTATTGCTGCATAACAATTACCCCAAAACTTAGTAGCTTAAAACACACACACACACACACACACACACACACACACACACATTTACCATCCCACAACTTTTCATGTAAGAATGTGAAATCAGTTGGGTAGTTCTAATTTAGGACCTTTCGTCACAGTACAGTCAAGATGTTAGTGGGCTGGTATTACCTGAAGGATTCACTAGGACTGGTAGATTTATTTTCAAGATGGTCCACACACATAGCCATTTGAAGGCATCTTTAGTTTCTTATTGGCTCCTAGCAGGAAGCTTCAGTTTTCTCTTAACGTGATCTTTCTGTAAGGCTGCTTGAATCTCTTCACACATGGCTGTTTTTGCAAGCAGTGGAGCTCAGTGCAACATAAACATATGGGGTCTCTTGCTAAAAATTATGAATAATTGTAAGTTGGTGAAACAACTGTGGCACTAGGAGAATGCAGAGACCGCAGAGCCATGAAGCCAATCTTATCCTCACAACCTGATACCTGCATTTTTCTCAGGGAATATAATTCAAGAAAAAGAAAAAGGGAACACAAAAAAAGAAGCTGCCTGTCTTCTATTCCCTTTTGTCAGAAGTAATTTACAATCACTTCTGTTCCATAAAACTGGTCAAAAAAAATGTTATCAATTCAGGCCTCCATTTAAAGGAAGGAGAATTGCTTCCATTTCTTAAAGAGACTATTTGGAGACATATTTTAAGTTTGAGACATTTAAAATATCTCAAAATCAAACACACTTTTTTCTTTCAACATCAACTAGACAGGTGAAGGTGATCCAGTAAAAAGCACTGAGAAATTCTTAAGAATGGAAAAGCAATAAGAGAGAAACCTCACTTCTGTAAATCATAGGAAGAAAATTATGTTAAAGAGCAAATAATCCCACTATGGGCTGTAATCAGAGGTAGAACTAAATCTTTGTGTGAAATTACTGAAATATTAGGGTTGTTAGACCTTAATTTATCTTGACTAATTCATAGGCTTAGTTGAGAATTTATTGACACATTGTTAAGTGCAACTTGAACAGAAAAATTGTTTCATGTCCAAATAAGGTGGGAAAAATTACACATAGCATTTTTCTCTTAAAGAATCATCACATGCACTACCAAATTTAAGGCTCTGAGAATTCTTACTGGAAAAAAGTGTGTTTATCTCAACAGTAATCAAATGTATGCAATCTTACCAATAGACGGTATCACTGGTGTTCAGTTGGTACAGAATGAAATAATTGAGCCATTGTTTCAAAATTTTCAAAGGACTTTATTTTGTTTGTTAAATAACCACCTTTGAAGCCTTATAGATATCCTTGCCACCCTGACCCAGTCTTAAGAAGAAAGGAACTTCTAGTAAACTGGCTACATATCAGGCAACAAGCTAACCACAGAACCCACAAAGACCCCTGAGAGATGGCTCCTATCACTCAAAATATTTCCTCTGTCTGGAGCATCAAAGCTGTCAGGGGAAAGCAGCAAACATTAAATGCACCTCTGCCTCCCACAAAGTTTGGCACCAATCTGTAAGTAGGATTTTCTACAGAAACGTTTCTACTGCTGTTTCAGGGCTTGTGGTCACTTGTGGGAAACTGTATCTTCCAAAATAATTTCCTACCATTGGCTAAATATTATTTTAATCCCACTTCTTTACAGAACCACCAGAATTTTAATCAGTTTCTGTTGCAATGAATACATTTTTGAAAATCCTGACTTTCTGCCTTACCAACACATAGCTGAAATGAAATAAAAGTATAATTTACTTTCATTGTCAGATTGACTTAAATTTTCTTGGAGTAATATGATCTGTACTGTGTGCTGGAACTTTTAACCTGTGCCACAGGATTCTTGCAATTGTATATTTAGTAATTTGAGTGACAGAGAGCCGATTTTGCCATCATAGCACAATCTTCCTTCTTATTCTTCATGTATGCATTCTCTCACATCTGCAGCAAAGACTCAGTGAATACTTGCCAAGCACAAAGAAGTCTAGTTGGTACCATTGAATAATGAAATCTAGAAAAGATTATAATCTCAAATTCAACTTGCTTCCTCAAGATCACTTGAATCACTAGGTATCCTGAGACTTACAAAACTTATCTGGCCCAAATGTATATTTAGCCATTATGTCAACCACTTCAAATTTTCAACTTACTAGTAATTGAATAACAGAATACATTATAAATTATCTTATATATATATATTTTCATATGCTGTCCCTTGAATGAAAACAACTTAAAAGTTATCATTAACTTGCTTACTATGATATGGTACAGTTACACCTTATTGTTGTCTACTAGGCATTATGTCTGGCAATATTTGTAAAGGTGTACATGAACCTCAACCAAGAACAAAATTCACCATTTTCAAACAATTATTATATAATATAAACTTTCTGAGTAATTGTCTTATTAAGACTTAAGTTGAAAGTGTCTCTAAAGTAGCCCTAAACAAAGTTCTGAAGAAGGCATCGTTCATCTCTACTATCATTCAGGATATATATATATATATATATATATATATATATATATACTGCATATATATAATATATAGCATATATATGTATGTATATACAGTACATATATATAATATATATATTATATATGTGTGTGTCTGTGTCTGTGCGTGTGAAGATAGAGGGAAAGGTCTGGAAATATTTTAATATCAAGCAAAGTGAAGAACAAAATGATTGAGTCAGATGCTGGGATACTCAATCTAAAGCAGTGCAAAAATCAGAGAAGGGAGGCAGCAGGGTAGAAAAAGTTTAATGCGGGCACAGAGGGAGCCATCACAGAAAGGACTCTGTGACGACTCTGCAGACAAAGGAGTGGAGCAAGCTTATATAAAGCTGGGTGGAGGAGGGGTTTGGGAAGCTGAGGTAACTTCCTTGGGAGGTAGTGGCCTAATGGGATTGGATTAAGCTCAGGCAGAGGTGGGAGTTAGGAAGTCAACGTAACTTCCTTGGGAGGTAGTGAGGCAAGATTTAGGAAATCAATGAAACTTCCTTTATGAGGTAGTGACAGGCGATTGGGCTATTTTTCGCATGCGTGGGCTTTGCCAAGGGTTTATGGGAAGAAGGAATTGCGGAGATTGCTGGGAAGAAGGAGTACCGTCGCCTTTATGGCTGGGTGGATCTCGGGCGGGGGAACCTTCTCACAAAATATTACTAAGGATAAAAAAGAAGCTCTCTCTGTTAAAGGTATTAAATTTCCTATTAGAATTCACCCATCTCCCTTCACTCCTCTCATACACACAAATCCATGTTCAGGGAGCTTCAAATGCTTAAAGTTCTAAACAAAAAATAATAAATCTATACACACTCTCTCCAAAAGTTCAGGATTGTAATATTCCTTAATGAATTTTATGATGTCAATACACACTGCTACTGAAATCTGATAATGACAATGTGAAGTAAACATGGGATATTATCTTTTATGAGGATTGACACAAAAACAATTAATGAAATATTATCATATTAAATTCAAAAATCTAAAGTGGAATAAAAAAACAGCCTAGTAAACTTCATTTTGAGAATTCATGGCAAATTCATCATTTGAAAAAAATCAGTCAATGAAATTTATATTTGCATGATACATTTTTAAAAATGGCATGGTCCTCTGAGTTGAAGCCCAAAACGTATGTGCAAAAAATTCAACATTCTTTCATTATAAACAATCAATTAATCCATTCATGATAAACAGAAAATCAATCAAAGAATGAGGTTTCATCCACTTAATAAGGACTAATTATGAAACAGATAATATAACATTTTTCTTAGCAACATGGGACTGAAATTTCCTCTACTAACAGGTTTAATGAGAAACAACTTCTTCTTATGACTTCTGTAAAAACCATAGAGAAGAGGAAGAAAGCACAGATTCACAAGAATACACTGGCTTTGTACCTGGTGGTTTAGCAGCTAAAATAAATAATAAAAAAGATTAACAAGGTTGAAAGATACAAAATAAATATATAAAAATCAAATTTATATACTAGCAAAGAACAATTGGAAAATAGCTTTTAAATACTTGTTATCAATAACATGAAATAATTGGAAATAGATTTCCAAAAATATATGTGAAATAAAAATTGCAATATATTGCTGATAGAAATTATACATCTCAATCATAAAGACAGAGCCCATTATTTTGTATTAGAAGACACTATTCATTCAATACAGAACATGATTTCCATCAATAGTTGTGAAATAGGCCAAAAATTAACTCATTCTTCTCATTTGATAGATCTTGGTCTTCTCAATCTTGTGCCAGGCCCTTTTAAATTTTGAAGATAACAATGATTAAAATACCTATGACTTCCTCCCAAATATTTTTTTTATTTTGAACAAATAATGTAAACACTATAAATAACATGGGCAACTCATTAACTGTGAATAAATATAAAATGTAAATTTTTTAAGGGTGTGGGTTGTGGCTAGAAGGTATGGAGTGTTTTATTTACCATAGAGAGGTCAGGATGACTTTAACTAAGAACATGATATTTGAGTAAAGAACTCAGTAATGTGACAGGACTTTGCAATGTGACAATCTGAGAGAAAGGCATCCCCAGGTAGAGAGTATAAAACCTCTGAAACAGGAAAGATCTGCAATGGTAGAGGATCAGGAAGAGGACCATGGTAACCAGAGCTGATGGCGTGTATGGGCAGAGAAGTCACAGAGAACGATAGCACGTGGGAACCTGCACACCACAGGAAGGCTTTGATATTTTCACTCTGCTAAACGAAGCCATCAGAGAACATTAAACAAAGGAGTTACCAGATCTGACTTTCATTTTAAAAGGATCATTCTTTTTGCTATGTTGAGAAAGACCAAAAGGGAATAAGAGTGAAGGCAGGGAGAAGAATTGAAAGGCTCTTAAAAGAATACTGGAAAGAAATAAATGGTGGTTTCTTGAAAATTACTGACAGTATATTTTAAGTTTCTCACCAATAAAAAGAAAAACAGTAGAAAACATAATTATGTAGAGTAATGAATATCTGAATTAGCTCATTAGTCATTTTACAAAGTACACCTATTTTAAAGCATGTTGCATGTGATATGTAAGCAAGGATTTTTTGTCAAAATACTTTTTGAAAACACAATGGTGGCTTAATGGTATTATGGTATATAGAATAAGTGTTTAGATTCTAGATACATATTGTATTGTGTAGACAATAAAATTTGCAATCAAAGGTATGATATAAAAATGGAATTTAAGAAAGGAGTAAAAAATGAGTTAATCAGCTTGGGTCTGAACAATTAGGAGAACATTATTCCCATTTACTGAGAGGTAGAGGATCATCTGATAAGCAGGTTTAGAATGTGATCTGAGTAGAGTTGTATATGGAACCTTAGAAGCTCAGACGTAGTTTTCGTACAGATGAGACACAAAGGAAGAGCAAATGGTTAGGCACTTGAATGTTCATATCTGTGGTTCAGTGAAAGTTCTGGGCTAAAGACAAAGTTGGGAGTCAATGTATATAGACAATTGTTAAAGTCATGGAACTAAATGGGAGTGAAATAATGAGAATGAGGCAATCAGTGTGGATCGATTGGAAAGCTTGTTCAAGGACTAGGTTCTGAGGCAAGTCCATGTTAAGAAGTGCAGGTAAGGGTCAGGAAAGGTATCAAGGAGGGGGAGACAAAGAGACAAAGAAAAACCAGGGAGAGTGTGTTGTCTTAGTTAAAAAAGTAGTTTGCAAAATATTCCAATTTTAAAAATGAAAGTGGGTTTAAGAGTTTTTCTGTAGTAATGTGACTACAGTAGGAATAGACCTACAATCAGAATACTAGAGACTATATATGAGCAGCAGGTCAGTGCCATGCCATCATCTTCCAGTAGTGATCCCAGCCTCAGGAATTTGAATGTAAGAAGAGAGAAATATTCATTCTATTATTCTGGAATTATGGGGTATTACCTTTTTTTTCCACTTTCCATTTCACCTGCCACCATCTATAACATGTATTACTGGTAAGTGGTAATAAATGTAAGAATTAAAACAAAAGAAAAGAAAAATTAAGCAAACCTACAGGTCAGTTTCCAGCTACTTTATACTTATTCTGCCTCAGATCCAGTCCTTTTCAAATACCAAAAGGAAAGTCTAAACTGGGCGTGGTGGCGCACGCCTTTAATCCCAGCACTCTGGAAGCTGAGGTAGGAGGAGCGTTGTGAGTTTGAGACGGGCTTGGGCTACAACGTGAGCGCAAGACCGGCCTGAGCTACGTAGTATGACCCTGCGTCAAAAATTAGGGCCGGGTTTGGCTCAGTGGCTTAAGCACCTGCCCTGGCAGGTGCGAGGTTGTGAGTTCAATCCCTGATGCCGCAAAAAAAAAAAAAAAAGGAAAGTCTATCAAGATC
The DNA here is from genome assembly GCA_004363535.1 of Dasyprocta punctata. NCBI lineage: Eukaryota > Metazoa > Chordata > Mammalia > Rodentia > Dasyproctidae > Dasyprocta > Dasyprocta punctata. The sequence goes on along the minus strand of RJWM01024962.1, from coordinate 12,727 downwards.
TCTGTGTATTGTCACATTATGTATGTATGACATGTATTGTCACATTTATGAACAATCTGCTTTGTAATAGGAATTAGGAAAAAAAACCCTGAGAATTTGAGTAAAGATTTTTAAAAATTTTTTTCTTATTTTTCATTTTTTTTGGTACTGGGGATCAAACTCACAACCTTGCACGTGCCAGGCAGGTGTTTATGCCACTGAGCTAAATCCCTGGCCCTGAATAAAAGATTATTTGAAAGCACTTCACTATCCATATCTGCTTTAGTTCCTCAGTCATGTACAATGTCTCAACATATGTTCTCAGAGTATTTCCTAATGTAATTGTATTATCAGTAATAAGCTCTCAGCTGTATTAAACCTTCCAAACTGCAGAGCAAAGGGTCTATAGATTAGATTCTGTGGTTCTATAATGAAAACGCTGGCTCTGTGCATTTCATAGCAAGTAATTTTCAACTTTGATAGGCTTATAACTAAAACCAGTGTTAATCCACATATTAGTCCACCACTGATGGGTAACTTGATAGATGGGCAACCTCAGCAGTATTATTAGACTTGGTGGTATAAACCACAGGAACCAAAGTAACTATTTTTTCAATTACATTTTAGCGGAACCACTGTGCATATTTTTCAGGGTATATTATTAAATGCATTACTTTTATTAAGTTTAGAGAAAAGGCTTTAATATTTTTCCAGTTTAAGTTCTTCCAAATGCACATTATAGAAATAAGGTAAAATTGTCTAGTCTATTATTACTATACGGTAAGATATGTATATATATATATATATATATATATATATATATATAACATACAATAATGTCTAGGACTTTTGACTCTATTTAATTACCATCCTTAGACAAAGTTTCCTTGAGATATATCAGATGATGTGAATTTTGATTCATTTTTCCTTATTCTTTTGGAAAATAATTAATATTTGGGGTTGATGTTTAACTGCACATCCTAAAACAGTATAAGACAGCTGACTTGACAAGCAGTCCAGGATTCTTCAGTTCCATTCTCTTTTGTGTCTTGGCTTAGTCTTTTAGATGTTTTTCCCCCATAGTATGCCAATGGCTGCTAGCGCAACTGGACAGCCTGTATTCCTGTTCACATACTTTATAACACTATCAACCTCCACAATTACTGGCCTAGTTATTATTTCTCCTCTACTCTAATTCAGTGAGGTGAAGTCATATTCAAATACCTCCTGCTGGGTCAAAAAAACTCTCAAGAGTAATGCTATGTACTAGTTAAACATAATTGACTTGAAGGACAGAATTTGTAATTATTGGTACAGTTGATCAAAATCTACTTTTGAAATTCCAATTGGCCCATTTCCTTGAATTACTTGGAGAACTATGGATCCTTTGACAAAACTGATGTTATATATTGGGAGGAATATGTAATGTTAAATGTAAATCTTATATAGGGGGACAGTTAATAGTGCCCACCACTTGTAGTTATCATAAGACTTCTTTGTTTCTCATCTGAAATTTTTATTAGCTATTTCTAGATTTCCCTTTAACAAAAATTTCTTTCTCTAGTAAAATTTAATAGTATACCAACTCATTTACTCACTATTTTGATCTTACCCTATTTAAATCAACAAAACCATGTATAATTTTCATTTGTTTTTGTGATTTCCTCTGGTATTACACTTCAGTTCCCATAGCAAAAAATGTTTCTTTCATCTTTGCATTTTAATGTATTTTGTTTATAGTTGGAAGCCAATAATTTTTTGTTAGATGAATGAGTCAATGAAACAGATGACTCATCAAAATGATTTAGTTGTACTACAACATCGCTTTAATCATTTGTGTATAGAAATAATGAGTTTTTCAGAATTAACAAAAGGAAAATGGGTAGGTAGATTATAGTATAATACTGGGTTTTGAAGAGTTATTTTAGAGTCCTCAATAACATGAGGGAAGTTTTAAGACATTAAGTGAAAAATTGGCACACTAGTCACATAAATTTACAATAAAATATATAAAGCAAACATAGAAACCAATATGAAAATGTTTTCAGTTTTAGATTTTCTGTGTATTTTAGGGTACTTCGATCAACAAGAAACTCATTTGATTTATTAAAGAACATACACATTCACATACAGCAAAGGGTTTTAAGTTAAAGAGTTTCTAGGGTTGTTTGATTTGATGTTTCAGTGGCATAACAAAATCCAGGTTTTTCTTACGTTTTCCAGCTTTCTATCTTTAATATGTCATCAGATTCTTTCCTGTGATTACAAAATGGCTGTCACAGTTCCGGAATCGTGAAAAATGTGAAAACCTCTAGCAGAATCTCATTTTTTCTTCTTGTATGTCTTATTTTAAAAGTACAGAGTCATCCAAGAAGTCCTCTGCCAGGCATTTTATTTTGTATCTCAGTGCACATGCATAGATCACATGCCTACCTCTAGAAGGATAACTAGAAAACAGATAGAAATATTATGCCTGGCTGAGTCCACTGAGTTATGTGAGGGAGGAAAATTTCGGAATAAAATCAATAGAATTAGTTCAGTACTGAAAGGAAGAGGCCAGAACTGACTGCTTAGGGATTATTTCATCTTCAACATTGTAGAAGAATGTCAATTACTGAAAGGAATTACTCTTTTCTGTATTTTATTCCAAGGACAAGATAAATCACATGATAGTAAGATTCAGTTGGTTTATAAAATAGCTTTTATTTTCTCTGAAAATTGCTTATAACACTTTGAGGGTCTGTACTGGGTCATTTATTAATTCCCAAAGAATATGCTAAATTTGCCTTGTAGAATTCATTTGTTTTCATCTTGTTATCTGTACTACTGTAAGTTTTTAGTTTTTCCTTTATCTCTGAGTGGTATTTTGTTCAACTCTTCTTTGTTACGTGCTTTATATTTTTGAAAAGAAAGGCTAGATATCACTATTACTAGCTTTATTATGACATAGGATAGCAAACATGAATTTCTCAAGGGAGAACAGCATACATGAATGAAACTAGCTAAGCACTACAGATGCTCAGCTATAAAATGAAATACATGCACTTTTAAATAATACACCATATTTTCTTTTACCTCACTAGCAATTATATCTTTATTTTCAAACAAAACACAGTAAAAGGTTGTGTTTTATTTTCTAATTATTTTTTCAGTATTCTCAAATAATTCTATTGTACAAGTAGGGACACACCATTTAAAATCTAAATGTGTTTACCTTTTAACAGTGATGCATTTGAAACCATTACTCAAAGAAATAAAGGAAGAAAAAAAGGATGACAAAGGGAAGATCATTATAATAAAGAGAAAAACTGCAAAATCATGGTGAATGTGAGGTCCCACAATAGGCATTTGTGATTACAATTATTTTAGATACAATGGTAAGGGAAATCACACAAAGTTATTTCTTTCTAAGCATGCCTTATACATTTCTGTCTACTCCATCTACTTCTAGCACTGACCCTATATGAATCCTCTAAATGAACTATTTCTGGCTTCAAAAATTTACATTTATATAGTCTCATTAATTTTATTAAAGCAAAGTATTTGTTTTTTATGTATGGAAATGGTTTCATACAAAAATTCCAAAAGTCTACATAGCTTAGTAACACAAAATTTACTGAAATACTTTAAAGAAGGAATTATGTAATGAAGAATAGGACCTAGAACTCATTGAGTATGTATTACACTTAGCACTTTCTAGAGTGTGGTCTTCTTAAAATCCTTGCAGAAATTATCTAACCAATACGAGAGCTGATTTAACACACCATATCACTCATACGATCAGTACAAAGCACTTAGCTTAAATTCTACCCTAAAAATCCTCAATAAATTCCATTGTTATTAATACTTTTTTGGCCCACACTCATGCTATTAGTGTGAAATGAAGCTTTATTTCAAATCCAGTCTCATTAGATTATAAAACTTTTTTATTCCAACATTCTACACTGCTATTATTTGCTGAAATATATATGTCAGTAGTATATTACTGCCTCTCTTTTTAGCATTCTGCTCACCAAGAAGACTCACTTCGACACAGTAAAGTCAAAGTAAAATGTCTGTACAGTAGCTCTTCAGCATCGGTGTGACAGGGACTGCAAACTCTGCCAGTCCCAATCCAGACGTGCTGAGACCCACAGTTTCTCTGGCAGCATCAGGGTTCAGTGTTCTCTCAGGGTACTTGCTTGTTTTTCCTGCATTTTAGTTATCTGAAAGACTTCCTTTAAATGGCAAGTGAGTATGTGACATCCAAGTGTAGCACACTACCCATCAAATTATTTCTGCTACTTAGCAAAGATCTTAGGAAATGTTTGGTGTTTTATGTGAGCTAATTCTGGATCATTATCTGTTCTGCAGAAGTGATCGATAGAAATGGGCGAGGGCTCTGCCTCATTAACTTTCTAGGGCATGTCATTTATACAGCATTCTTTTTGTAGAAACAAAACGATAAAAACAGTATTAGAAATGCATTTTAGATTTGCTGTTTTTCAATTCTCTAGTATACTAAATCTCCCCGTAATTTATGAGGAGTATTAGAAGTAGGAGGAGTTAAAAGTAGGAGGATCCATTTTCTCAGAGACTGCTATTTTTTGAGAAAGAAGTTCAATCCAACCAATATTTGCCTGCCATAAGTACCATCATGATCCAGATTTTGGAAAGTTTGGACTCTTGGTGATTGCAGCATCTGGTGCACCAATTTGAGGGGAAAGGACAGGTGACACACTTTCTCCAAGAAAGGTGGCCTATTACTTGGCAAAAGCAGACATAAATAAAAGGAAAAAAAACTAAGATACACATGTATTTGAAATATAACTTCTTTGCAATGTTTTTCAGGCCTTTGTGCTTTTATCTAGGACTTTGAGAGCAGTCAAATGAAAACGTGTTTCCCTTTTTCTATGTTGTTCTGTAGTTATTTATAACTTTGGTGAAGACTAATGAAACTGCATTAGGAGGCATGGATGTGATGAAGAAGGGCTCAAGGAAATACAGACAAATGTGCTTTAGCTCTGATTAACCTTGATGCTTATTCCTCTGTGCAGTACACTGGGATCTAACTCTGAGGCCATCTAGACATAGTAGTTCTAGATATGATCCAGAGCTAAAACAATTTGTGCCTGTGTGGCAGCTGGACCAAAAAAGCATGTGGCATGGAGGGGTAGGGAGATAATCTAGTAGCAGGGAAAGATCCAGCACAACTGTCCTCCCTTTGCCCAGCATATATTTGAGTACTATTTCTCAAAATATAGTTACTGCGCTTCCCATACCATGAAACTTGAAGGTCTTTTAATATGAAGAATCCTAAGCTTTGGCATAGATCTCTCATAAAAGAGTCTATAGTGATGGTTCTAGGATTAAACACTTGAACTGAACTCCCAAACTGATTTTTATGCATACTAAAATTTGAGAAATCCCAAGTTAGAGGATATTAACTCTTCAAAGGGAGAAAAGATATCTGGATCTGTTGCTTTACCCTGTGGAAATAAGAACATGTGCAGGCCCTTGACTGGGTCGCATTCTCATGAAATCAGTATAATGACGGCTGGTTCCTAGATGCATTTTATTTGGCAGACTGACCTCACAGTGCATCACTCTCCAGCTTCAAGTTTAATCAAAGCAGGCCGTATTTATTCTAGTGCTGCAGTTGGCACTGTATACATATTGGTGTGTCAGAGTTAAATGCACAATTTTTTAAACCATGTCTGTTTCAGATTGCCTCTTAACTCACATCTTCGCTTATACAGTATTTCCTATGATCTCATTTTTAATTTTTTTCATATCCAAACAATAAATGTTTACACGTGTATATTAGATCTTTTACTTTCTATTTAGCTTTCTCTAAGTTGCTTGGTAATGAGTATTATTCCAGGAGTAGTGGACTGGTTATAATCTGAGACTTTAATGATCCATCCTGCCATTTGATGTCAAGTGAAGCTTTGAAGTAATGCTGCTCAAGGAACTGGAAGTGATGACTGTAACCAAACAGGATTAGATGACTGTCTATAGCAATGCTGTTGTTATACTCAGTCTTTTATTCCTGACTTCAAAGGCTCACGCACTTTTGGAACTTTAAGGGGGTTTAAGAATCCATGCCAAAAAAATATTGCCAGCTAACTAATTATGGGTAGCAGTCAGGACATGGAATGCCAAAGCCTTTTCATAATGCTGGTTGTTAGTTTGATGTCTAGTTTTCTTATCAGTCAGGGACGTTTGAGGATAATGTGGTCCATAAGAAGCACATGTTCGCAGAAATTAGATTAAATTACTTCGGAAAATATTGTGCTACCAATATAACTTTCCAGAAACAGAATGATTTAAAGCTTTAATCTTCTATAGTACTTGACAAAACAAACAGTTGCAATAATTTTTACAAAGCAGATAATAATTGCATGTGTGTCTGAAGAATGGGGTCACATGAATTTTGTCAGCTCCAGGTTGATTTTGATGATACTCGTAGGCTTTTCAACAGATGGCCTTACCTGACCCGTAGAAAGAAACTGCAGTGCTAACCCTGAGGCCCAATCTCAGTTACAGTACCCGAGGTTTGTCTCACTATGTCATCTTGTTTTACTCTTTTGGTGCTGAGAAGTGGGATCAGACAATAAATCAGTAACTCATTTTCAAAAAAAGTTGGGTAACAACTATGTGTAAAATGTGGTACCAAATATTGCAGTCAGTTCAGTGATTAAAAAATAATAATAAATAGACATCATCCTGTTTGAGAAAACCAGTTTCTTCACAACTAACAAAGCATCTTAATGCCAAGAAGTTAACTAATAAATGTATAAATACTTTTCTCCTTTAAACAAGTCTTGTGCCCCTTTTATAATTCTGAATGTTAGTATGTCTTCTGCTCCTTTGAACAAAAAGACTATTCCACTTGAAAAAACAAAACATACATTTAACCTCATTTCAAGTTTATGAGTTTTTCCTTCCCTACATGTTTTTGAGTTTGGTTTCTTTACTCAGTTAAATAAGGTTACTTTGTAAGGTCTTCCCTCTTGGTTTGTAAAAAACAGTTGCGTGGTGGGTGGAAGGAAGAATCGTCTGTTATATTTAAGTATGAAAATAGCTTATAAACTGAGCTGAGGTAATTGTCTGAATTCTGTTAAGTTGTCACTCCTGTAAATAAACTCAAGAACTTGACCTTTTATTCCATAAAAATCCTGAGCACTTACATTTTAGAAGTTTATGATCTAGTTTGGGAGAAATATACGTGTATATAGTTTCAAATGCATATGTGTATAAGTGTGTGTATGTCTATACAGCTACAGTAGTGTATGACTGCATGCAGCATATCCTTGGTTCTGTATCTATGGATTTATCCAACCATGGGTAGAAAATATTAAGAAGTGAATTGTTTCTGTTGAACATATATAGACTCTTTTATTATAACTTCTACTTACATAGTGATGATATTATGTAACATAAATATTCTAGAGATCATTTAAAGCATATGCGATGATGTGTGTAGACTACATGTGAATATTATACCATTTTATATAAAAGACTTGAGAATCCATGAGTTTTGGATTTTGGTAATCCCAGGGGTCCCAGAACGTATCCTCTGGGATGACTTGAGTTTCTATCTGTATGTGTAATACATGTATTTAACATTCTAGTTGAAATTAGAATATGCAAAATATGGCAGCGAGACAAGGGTTGTGTATATAAGGAAGAAAGATTGTTTAGGGGGACATATGAATAATCTAGATTTTTAGTTTAATCTTTATGGCATTAAACCTAGTTTGAAACTGTTAGAATTCATCTCTGTTAAGGATATTCTTAGAGCCTGAATCCAGCAGTGTCTGTGAATTATTTCACTTATCGGTTTATTCGTCACTTTACCCATCTAATTCTGTCACTTGAAAGACCTTTTATTTGGGATATTTGTGTGTGTGTGTGTACACACACAGGCACACATGTGTATTTTCCTGAGAATTAATAACAGGGCCTCAAACTGAGCTATTTCCCCAGTCCTTTTTATTTATTGATTTGTTTTTTTGACAGGGTCTTCCTCAATTACCTAGATGGAACTAGAGCTGGCAATCCTGCCTCAACCTTGCAAGTGCTGGGATTACAGGCGTGCACCTCCTTACTTGGGTTTTCCAGCATATATTTTATTAGAGTCATTTTACTGGATCCACTAGTGCAACAGACAGGAAAATAATAATTAAAGGAAAATAATAATTAAAGTGATGTCAAGGTATTGAATAAGTGCCCATCGGCCAGTGTGAGAACACAGGAAACATCCAAAGGGAACTGGCTGCTGAGGTCTACAGGACAACATGCGGGATTGTTAACTTTGTGTTGCAGACTTCTTTGGAAGTCTCCTTAAGCTTATTGGTGTCATCTTGAAACAATATTTTTAGATGCATATACTGGGATGTATAGGATTTCAAAGGGGTTAAGAACAAGAAAACATGTTTGTCAAAATATATTTATTATTTATTTATTTTTTTGAGACAGGGTCTTTTTATGCAGTCTAGGCTAGCCGTGAGCTCACTATGTATCCCCGGATCACCTCAAACTCCCAATGATCCTCCTGCCTCATCCTCCTCAGTGCTGGGATTACAGGCATGTGCCACCATACCTAACATGTCATAATATTTTAAAGACAAATTTGTGCTGCTTTATTAAAGAACTAAACAAAAAGCCCTAACAACAACTATAATTTTGAAGTGGTAATGAACATAAATAATATTTTGAGATATATGTAGCAGTGTTAAAGTGATATCAAAATATCTGTGATTTCTTGGTGGTAAAGTTGCAGGTACTGATAGTGGTTGAGGCTGGCATTTGTAATTGGAGAAATGTTAAAACCTCAGTTATATTTTGATGAAAATAGAGAAGTAGGTTTTTGCTTGTCTAAGTTCTTTTCATGTATAATGTATTGGGAAATAATGGACACCATGCTAAGCCCCCTGCTCTCTACCTAATTTTATCTAGAAATTCAAACTCATGCAAGTAGAAGGTAAAGTCGTAGCCACAAGTTGATGAAGGTAGTTTTGGTGGGATGGTGAAAGGGGAGATATCCAAGGCACAAAATTTCAACTAGGGGAATAAATATTTGAGATCTATTACATAACATGGTGATTGAAGTAAGGAATGATTTGTTTATTTCAAAATTTCTAACAGTAGATTTAAAATACTGTCACCTCTAAAAATATGTATGTGAAGTGATGTGCATGTTAATTAGCTGGATTTAATCACTCCATGATGAAAATATATATGAAAACTTCACATTTTATTACATAAATATACACTTATTATCATTAAAAATAAGAGTGTAGTTTTAGGCAGAGAAGGGAATAAACATGCTCTGTATAAAATCTTCTGCTCTCAACTAGAGGAATTTAGGATTTCTGAGCATTCTAAAGGGTTTCTATTGCTATCTTCCACATTCTTCTTATATTTGACAGTCTTTTCCTTTCACTTAGAATCTTTTTTCTTCGTTGGGAAGGTGTAATAATCCCTGTTAATTACTTTATGCATTGTTAGACCTGACCTTGTATCTGTATCTGAATTCTAAACATAAATCCTCATTGTTCTTTTTGAAATGTTGTTTCTATTTGGAAATTTTTCCTGTAGCAAACTCAAGCATCAGGGATTAATGAACTAGGGAATATTTTATGCACTGTTACCATTTGAGTCTGAAATGTTTCCCAAAGGCCCATATGTTAAAATATTGGTCTTGAGCTTGGTGCTGTTGGAAGGAAGAGGAAAATCTTAAGAGGAGTGGCTTCATGGGAGATTTTTAGGTTATTGAGAGCATTCCAAGGGGATCTCATAATCTCATAATTTCCACACAGAATGCTTCTTAACAGGATGTGCTGCCTTGCCATAGGCCTAAAAGCAATGGGGTTCATAAACTGGAACCCCCAGAACTTTGAGCCACAAGAGCACTTTTCTATTTATAAATTCATTAATTCAAGAACTTGCTACAATAATGTTAGGCTGACTATCAAATGCATTTTTCTCTGCAATGATTAATAAATTCATCTTTGGAGTTTTCTTTGTATATTCATGATTTTTCTAGTGATTTGGTTCAAAAACCATTTTGTTTCAAAAACCATTGCTCATGCAAAACATGAGTATTGAAGCATTGCAAGCTATCATGATATCACAATGTACGCTTTTCTACTTTATGCCCTTGCCTCAGGCAGAAATTTGTTAAACATTCTCTCCATCTCTCCCTCTCTCTCTCTCTCTCTCTCTCTCTCTCCCTCTTGTGTATATATATATATATATATAGAGAGAGAGAGAGAGAGAGGGAGAGAGAGAGGGAGAGAGAGAGAAATAGAGATAATGTTTATGCAAATATTGTTTATTCATCTGTATATATACACAATTCATAGTTAGTTTTGTATAAAATATATGATCACTGTTTATAAATAAATTGAAATTATTCAGCTACCTTCATTGTTCATTCCTGTTACCTTAATTAGATATGTCTTAGCATTTGCATCATTTGCTTTTATTTTTCAGAGCAAAATGATACAAAAATTTTAGTAAAATTGCTTTATTAGTACATGTTTGTAGTACATAATATTTACATTACTCATGTGGAGTTGATGCGTGTACTTAATACATCTTCATTCCTTTTTTTTTCATTCCCTTTCCCTCACCCGCCATCACTTGCTCTCCATCTCCTTTGAGAAAAATCTACTCCCTAATTCTTATTATCTATCTTTTATTATTCTCTTTATTTGTATTTGGGGTTTCTCATGTAAGAAACACCATGTGGTGTTTAAATTTACATGTCTAATTTAGTTCGTTTCATATTATGGTTTCAAAGTTTTGATTTGAGAAGATTCCCACATAACCATTGGTTGGCATCCTTGAAAGTTATCAAGACGAAACTGGGCCTTACAGAAGGGACAGAACTTCTGGGGATAAAGTTGGTTGGGAGATGTAGCAGGCACTGGATGGGAAAGAGGCTGTCAAACAGAAATGAACGGTCAAATTTCAGGAAGATAAAATTAATGAGAAACGGGGAGAAAAGCAACTGCTTCCCTGCTTCAGTCACTTTTCACAGTAAAGCAGCAGAGGAGAAATGAGAATTGGTCACCAGTGGCTAGGTCAGATTTTTATACCTCATAAACTATAGCATACTATCTTCCAGGTGTCTCTGTCATAACTCCCTTTTGTTAACGATAATTACTTTGCAAAAAAGTAGCTACAAGACAAATACAGACACACACACTCACTTTGGCTACTTATATTTAGCCATTTAGCAGTGCTTCTGTTACCAGTGTCCTTCTGTTAGTTCTGAAGGTTAATGAACAGCCCTGACTAACCCATTACTGTGCAACCTATATTTCAAGTGAAGTTCTCAAGACTATTTTAGGAAGCAAGAGTGGATGTTTTTAAGAAAGGTAGTTGAAAGGGGTAAAGTAAAAAGAACGTAAGAAATGTTTAAGTAGTAATATTAGACCTCCATTATTTTAGAATTAAACCACAAATTACATGTAGGTGGCATTTAGACCATCATTTTCAGAAGTGCTGCCAACATCTTTCTTAGTCAGAAAGCCACAAACATAGATCCCGTGGTTTTGTGGCTCTCAGTGGCAGATCTAGTCCTGGCCAACACGGGAGGCTTACTTGTTCTTGTCGCTAAGTGATCACAACAAACACACAGTTTGGGAAGGTAGACAGTGACCATCTCTCGTGTGTGGTTACGGTGTTTTCTGCGGGTTTTTTAAAAATCAGTTGTCCATTGGTTGGGATTTGCTCCAAAATGTGTTACAATAACAAAATTAGAAAGCTACACTTCTATGTTAACACTGCTTATGTTTTACTGTGAGCTTCCCGAAGGAAGGGAGGAGGAGGTTCTTTAGCTTTTCCATCATCGCTGCCTGTACCATGCCGACCCTTCTTTTCAAAGAAATTTAAAGATAAAAAGTTCCTAACTGCAATGAATTTTTCACTGTGATTTCTGTAAAGAAGTTAAAATGACCATCTTTGAGTACCAGTAAGTATTCTTAATATGTGTTAAGAAGCCATGGGCATAGAAAGTGGGTGAGTGTGTTATCTTGTCACAACAGGGACAGCTGAAGTTTATCTCTGAGCACAGCAAAATATTCCTTCAAAATCCCCTTAGTTTCGGGATAGTAATATCTGCTAGAAGCAAACATGATACCAATAAATATGATCAATATGTTTTTTAAATCACAAAGTCTGTGCCATTTGCATTTTATGACCAGAAAGTTATGACTCTCCAGTGCCATTAGATTCTGTTTTGGAGGTAATACATTGTGAACCAATAATGTAGAAAAGGAACAATACATTTCCTGCCTCTCTCTCTCTCTGTCTCTCTCTCTCTCTCTCTCTCTGTGTGTGTGTGTGTGTGTGTGTGTGTGTGTGTGTCTCCCTTTCTCCTCTTATTTGGATAAAGGAAATTACAATCAAGAGAAAAAATGTATTATTTTCAACAAGACATTCATATAATAAAAATGAAATTTGGGTTCTAATATCAAGTTTGACTCTTTTTTTGCTGTATAACCTAGGCACTTTATATCAACTTTATTAATTTAACCATTCACATTTATAAAGTGGGGATTTTAGGCAATTCTGTCCTGATTACTTATGAGATTGTTGTGAGATTCAAATAAAGGGATATTTTTTAAAGGCTTAGTAAACTGGAAATCATTAAATAAATGTTAGTTTAACAATTATTTCATGAATTATACTAATTGCTTTTGTAAGGGAGAGACTTTTTAAAATAAACAAATATTAACAATCATGTCTGAGC